>RJWM01006550.1:0-83670 GCA_004363535.1 Dasyprocta punctata
TGGAAATGAGAGAAGTTAAGGCTCTTCTTAAATGGGAAATTGTGAAGCCTTGAAAACATCATATATGACAGGCAACCCAGAGAGGCTGGAAATATGCAAACCTATATGAATGGAAATAATGGCATTTTAGAGACTGATATCCCAAAAATCATAAGAACAGCCTGTTGATTAAATAAAACAAGGTTTGTGAGGCTTACTGATGTAAGGGAAACAGTCAACATGGCAGAGTTTTAGCAATGTTTCAAAATGGGAAAGGAAAAGAAAGGTCCAGTATTTATGAGGTTTTAGGTGTTTTTAGGGTGGTTCCTAACGAGGTGGGGGATGGTTGGGTTTGATGTTGTGTGGCACAGAAAGGAGGTCAAAATCTCAAGGAGGACGGCATGTATTTTGTTAAGTAGGTTGATGAGTTGGCAATCCTACCTCCCAAGAGGACATACTTCTTTCCAAAACAAGCAGTTATTTATTTTTGCTTCTCAATATTGTTTAATCTACAAATGGGAAAACATGTCTTGTCCAGAATTATCTTGCCAGGGACAGAAGCTGGGTTCAGGTTTCAGAAAGAAAAAAAAATAGCAATGTTCAAAAGTAAGTCAAAGTCATGTGCCTTATGTCAGACTTGATTTGGACATAACTCTCCCAGCACTCAACCCATCTGCCAGGAGAGACCCTGTTCTCAGCCCAGCGGTGGGACTGCCCGTGGCAAACACAGTATGTCATAAAAGAGGTATGATAGTACATGGACTCATTCAAACACTGGGACTTCTGAAGACACCCAAACATTCACACCATATGCCCCAAGAACTTCGTCCACTGAGGCAGGAGACATCTAGAGAACTTTGACCACTGAGGCTTACTAAGATCACCTCGTCTAATGCCCCTTGCCTTCTTTCACTATAAAAAGGCCTGCTTCTCTTTGCTCACTCAAAATGGCCTTATTGCCCTCTGTCCATCCGTACCAAGGTATTAAACTGTATGCTTCATCATTTTCACATAAACCTGTCGAGTGGTCTCTGCATCACTTGGCTCTTTACAGCTTACATTTTCTCAACAGAGAGAACTGAGGCATATATAAACCCAAAACAGGAGTCCTTGTTTCAGCAATCATCTGATGATTAGGGAAATCTCAACTTGAGTCTTGTTCTCAAGAGCTCTCTTTAGACAAAATTCCTATGTACCTTTAGAGGTGATTTTTCGACTCTCTGCTGAATGTAAGCAATTGTAAATTAAAGTGACTAGTCTGCATAACAATTGAAATATATAAATCCTGTCCCCACAGCAGGTAGGACCCAAGATTCTAAATGTTAAAGCAGCATCTCCTCCCAAACCCCATTATCAAATAATGATCCTGTACAGGTTCTAGGAATAAACTATGAGAAACACTTGAAATGTGGAATTCTGGCTAATACAACATCTGGAATTTCCTGTCATCGCCAATTGGTAGGTGATCGCTGTTCTCTTTGGAGTTTCCCATCATTCCAGTGACATTCTTGCACCTTTAAACATGGTCATATGATAAGAAATTAATGAGGTTTGCATTAGTTCTCTGGTAGTATGGCAGAAACCACTGGATGTCTTTAGAAAGGCAAATTTCTTCTCTATTAATTCTCCTACTTCTTGTTGTCAATATCTGATGGTTGAATGAGACATTATCATAGGGTAAACAGTAGTGTGCATATTTGTATTTGCATATTTGGGGGACTGCAACCTGCCTCCTCTTTTATAATTTTGTTTAAGGACATTTAAAAAGATGATACCAGGAAGAAATACACAAAAGCAAATGTCTACCTTTTAGGCATTCTGACATCTGTGCTAATACTTTGTGATTTTTTTTCTCCATAAACACAGTATTTTTTATAAAACTTGAATTACATTTTTTTGCCTCAAAAAACTTAGTATGTCAGTACTCTTCATATTAAAAAATTTTGTTGAATACTTAAGTAGTTTTCAAATGAGGAAAATGCTTCAGGGAACATTCTTGCATTTTTTTGGCACCTTTATTTCAATAACTGCTTATATTGAATTACAAAATAACTACAGGTAGAGTTACTGGTCCACATTTAAGATCTAGACATATTATCATATGGTCTTCAGGGAAGGTTAACAACTGTATGTTTTCCAAACCCTCAAATGCCACCTACTCAAAGAAATCTTCCATGACATCCTGAATAAAATTGTATTACATCTATAGCAACTCTCCTTAATCTTCATTTGTTCTTTGTTTTACTGCATGTATTACTGCTTTCCATGACAGATGTTTCTTTGTTTTTGGTCTCTCTGTCCCAGAAGACTGTAAACCCCATGGAAGACAGCATTATGGTTTTTTGTTGTTGCTCACTATTTTGTCCATATCAGTTTGATCAGTACCTAGAAGATAGGAGGTAGTCAGTGAAAAACGTTTGGCTGAATTAAGGACTGATAACTAATGAAGGATATTATCTTTTTTTATTCTGCTTGGTAGAGAGCCATATTCCAGTTAGCCTATTCCAGAATAGGAATGTACAGGCATGTGAGGGCATCTTAGTCAACCAATGTGTTTTATCACTTCTGTTTCCCACCTGTTAAGTCATCTCTTCTTCAAATATCCCAGATTTACTTACTTTAACTATGAAAACGTTGCTATCCTGCCAGTAGGCATTTTATCAGGCCCATGGATATACCTTAGACGTGATGTTGGCAAACTCTTTCTGTAAAGAGCCAGACAGTAAATATTTAAGGTGTTGTTGATCATACAATCTTGGTCACAACTAATCAGTTCTACAGTTGGATGAAAGCAGGCACAGGAGGTAGACAAACCAATGGGTGTGAATGTATTCGAATAGAACGTTATTTACAAACACAAGCAGTAGCTTGGATTTAATTCTCATGCCCTAGTGCACTGACTGCTGCTTTAGAATCACAATCTTAGTTTTCATTAATTCAGTTTTACATAGCATCTAGACCAGCTGTGTCCAATGAAAATGTAATGGCACACACAGATGTGGGCCAAATACGTAACTTCAAATTTTCTAGGCACCACGTTAAACGTAGTAAAAAGAAATAGGTGAAGTTAGTTTCGGTAATAAAATTTACCTAGCCAAAAGTATTAAAATATCATGTTATCATGTATTCAATATGAAGCATTATTAGTGAAATATTTTCATTTTTAAATGAAATTTTGCAATCTGGTATTTTGCATATCCAGTATATGTGGATTCAGTTCAATTACATTTCCAGAGCTTAGTAGCAATAATAGCAAATAGCTACTGTGTTAGGAAGAACTGGAATATGTTTTCAGGTCTTGACACTACTAATATTTTGAACATATTTGGCTGTGGGAGGAAGTTGTACAATTCATGATACAATGTTCAGCAGACACCATTTGTCCTACCCACTTGATACTGGGGATACCACCCCAATTGAGATGATAAAAAATATTTCCTTGGTTGAATGTTCCCTGAAGGGTAAAATTGCCCCAAATGCAAGTCACTGATCTAGACTAAACATTATGAAATTTAGTCAATGAATTCCCTGGAATCAAAAATGATAGTACTACTTACAAATATTTTGGGTCAGGAGTGAAGGTAGGAGCGCGCCCGTATCTTTTTGAAGATGTTTGCAGATAAAACAAGTTAAGAATCACTGTTTAACGATGAAGAAGTTATGCAACTACATGCATACCACCTAGCGATTCAGGTGACAAACTCAAACCTTTGTGTGTCCTTTCACAATGGAATCAGTTCACATGTTGAATATAAAAAACCTAGTTCATAAACCATAGCGTTGTTTTCATGACTGAACTATTTGTATTGGAGTACTGATTTCTGAACATTTAATTTCTGGCATTACTTAGCAGGAAATTCCATGAAAGAGTAGACTCCAATAACTAATCAAAATACTGCAGAAATGGAGAAGGATTACATGCAACATTTTAGCAATGGAAGAATCCTTATGATCGATCTCTCATGCTGACAATATAAAAATGTAAGGATATTGGGAGTTGAGAAGCTTATGTTCTCTACATAGCTCTGTGACCAAAGGTGAGTGAGACTGACGCACATGTTTCCTCAGACTTAATCGAGAAGAAAAGGAGATAGAGAGCATTGAGGTTATTTTTCCCTTAAAACACTTGTTCTGATTTACACACAAAATTCTGTTTAACTGCTCATATCTCTCTACAAACACAAACTGAAGCAGCTCACCTATGATGGGAAGGATATTGAAAGTAAACTGTAATTAGCTTTCCCTATTTTCTCCAGATGATATGACATATTGGAGAGAGCTGATAAAATCACTAGAATACAAAGTACCTTTAATGGATACGGGCATGCAAAGCAAGTGGATGTCCACCTTCAATTTCCATTCTGAGGTGACTGTCACAGTAATGACACACTTCCTTTCCAAGTCTCTGATGCAGAGGTAGGGAACCCACATTCTTCCCATGTAGTTTGTTTATTTTAAAAATTATTTATTTATTTATTTATTTATTTATTTATTTATGTTGGTGCTGGGGATTGAACTCGTGATTTCACGCTTGCCAGGCAGGCACTTTTGCCACTAAGCTACTATGCAGTTTAAATTCATGTGCTTTGAATCTAGTTTTATTGTGGGTTGTGTGAAGACTTCTAACTATCTGTCTCAGTTGAAATACTTTCCTGAATTACAACAGGTTTTTGTGCCCAAACTTACTTCCTTGCTTAGTTGCATAAAAATACTGTGTGTCTGACTTTTCCAAAGGAAGATGAACTATCATTTGGCCCGTATTCCATATTCAGGAAGGGATTGGACTCTGATATATAATTTTAGACTCTTGATACATCATATCTCAGTGAACTTACAGATACTAACAGAGAGGCATAGGCACAGGATTCAAGGAAGATGGTGCTCATCTTAACATTGTGCACTTGTGACTTTATACTGGGCTACCTTTCTCTTATTATGCTTGCAGCTGTATTTTAAAAACTATCACCTGTATTTAAATTATACATAAGGTAATTGTATCACATTTGTGTTATTAACAGGAACATATACACCTGTTTTGTAAATATGAAAATATACTACAATTCTGCTGAAGCAGTCTTGGTATTTTTTGAATTTTAATATATCAAAATTTTTAAGATCACAGAGGTGCCTTGGGCTTCTCTTGATGCCAGACTGACATATCCATTCCTTCAGACCAAAGGGAGTGAAGGTAGGGTTGGCAGTTTAAAGGAAACTCCGGGAGGAAGCTGGGGGAAAGCACTGGAACATCAGAAAGGAAAAAGAGAGGAGCCAGGGAAAGCCTGGGGAGATCAAACTGAGAACTTTAAAATAAGAAACAAAATCAGTGGTCCAGAGGGTGACTGAGAAACCCAAGTGAAATATTTGTCCAGGGATGCTGTGGTCACCTGCTTCCTTACGGAAGGCAGTTCAGGTCTCTCACTGCAAGTCGGGTATGCGCATCTCCATGTGAGGGCCTGCTTTTCAGGGGAAGTGCTGCTCCTTCAAGCTGATGGGAAAATATCACCACGGAATGTGATAAAAAGGAGATGTCACAACGTCTGTGGCATCTAAACTGCTTCCCCAATATTTCTTTCTATTAATTTGACTTAACCGCCCATGGTTCTGAGCCACTTTGTAACATAAAACAACTTTAAAGGCAAACAAACAATCTCCTTCTCTGGCATCTTGTGACAGTATGATGTAAGACAGAATACTTTGTGATTTTACTGTTGACTGTTAGGTTCCTAAAAAGGTTTGGACTCATTTGTTCAAAAAACCTGAGATGAAATAGAAGACATTTGGAACTTTACTTGATGAAAAAATTTCATCAAGATTTGCCACTGGAGGGCACCAGTCAACAATATTCCACAACAACCATTACTCCTGCCTGGAGTTTTTTTTCTTAGAAGTTGATGGAGGACTCTAAATAGAGTTCTGTTTCGCAGATTAAATTGGAGCTGGTTTATCCTTCCATAATTCAGAATTTCAAAGACCAATTTCTTAGAATAATTGGAAATCACAACATTTCATACTCATTTCTGGAATCAATATTTTTAGCCCAGTTCTCATTAACCTAGGGAGGTTGCTCTCAAAGGATGTGACAAGGGAATATTTACCCACACTCACTCGGCAATTATCATTTATCATAAAAGTAGATCTGCATGGGATGGCTACTTAAAATGTTGAATTTAGTAGCACTTAAAGAATGACCAAATGTAATATAAATAAGTTTATTTCAGAAATGCTATTTTAAGTTTGTTGGAAAGTACTTGGAGAGATCTTGAAGCAGATATGTGGATGGTTACAGTTCACCTTCAATTTCAGCACCTTCTTGGATCATTCATGTGCATCAGTGTTCTTATTAGAGTAATAAAATCATCCTCTCTGTCTCTATAGGATATCCCATGGTTCTTTTACTGTCAAATGCTACTGAGGTTAAACTGATTGAACTAAGGAAAAATAGCAGACATGGGTAAAGCCCTTCTGAATCCTTGGAACCAGAGAGATCTGTTCTCTTGAGACTGTCCGTTGTGGAGAAGCTAGCCTTTGAAATTCCACATTTGGAGTTCAAGTTATATAGATTTGTTCTTTTCTTTATTTTACTCTGCACTTTATACCATTTCTTGGGTGGCTCTCTGTTTGTATGCTAATATAGTAATTCTTATCATACTGTTATGTCTGCTTGCCAGCCTTTTTGGCCATTGCTCATGTTTGGTGCTCACTCCAGTTTGAATCACTACAATTGTACACTGAGATCATTTCATTTTCAGTGCCAACATTCGGATATTAACTGGCAAAGATGTCTGAAAACTAAAGATGTAGATTTGGGTATTAGATGGCAGAGGGATCCCCTAGTGTGCATTGGCCTGATTGATCATTTACTTTCCTCGAGCTTGCTATTTTACTGTGCGCATTCTCTTTTTCAAAATGACTTTTAAAAAACGCATCTAAATGATTTTGGGCAGAAATGACTATCTTCAGAAGGAATGCAGTGGCCCTCCAGGAACACAGTCTTGCTGAACAATCCGCAACGTTAGAGAAACCTGTGGAGATACTGGGTCACCACTGTCTCTGGTGATTTTGTGGGAGGATTTGTGCTTGTGGAGGCTCATAATGGTGCCTGTCCTAGTCTTGGCATTTACAACTTGGGTGAACTGAAGTAGGGAGGAGTTAAAGATTTTGCAACTTCTTTCTGTTAGTTATAAAATGGAGAATAATAATCCTTAGGCAATGGCATTACCACAAAGGTTAAATAAAATAATAAAAATAAAAGTGCTCAATACCATTACCTTTATTGTTGTTGCTCCTCAATTACAAGATTTCCAAAGGATCATCTGATTGTAGAGATTTTATCAATGAGATGGCCTGAAGTAACAGATCACTGTTTGTGGAGCACATCTGTATTCCACTGCAGTTCACATTGACCATGCCATCACCTTCCCCTTCCCTGCACACTCACATCTGTTTATGTGTTCTTTTGCATTGGAATTGACACCATGAACTTCACCTTTCTAAGTCTTTGCCATTCTTGACTCCAATTTACATCACTCATGCATGAAACATCCTTCATCCAGGACAGGAGGACCTGATCTTTCCTCCAAATCCTTGTCAGTAACCCCATATGCCCTATGATGCCAGCAGATAATTGGCACGTGGCCGAATTCTTTGAGATGGGACCTCTGACTTTTAAATCTCTGTACATCACTTGCTTTACTCTGTGTAGCACAGATTAATTACTTAATAAGTCCTGATGAATGAGAAAGGGGACCACTTATTTGATATTGTGCTTTCATATGTATTTTATGTCCCCATAAAAGACTTGTAAATTATTTGAATCTGAGGACCTAAACAAAACATGACTGTTAAAAAAGGTGAGGAATAAATAAAAGCTCAATTGTTATGTCCTTCTGGGTAGAAGAATATATCACCAGCTATGGAATGTTTTGCCAAAAGAATTGACTTTGAGTGTCATCAAGACTTTAGATCTAACTACAACTTATAAGAAAGAGGAAAAATAGAGGAAAATATTAACGACACCACTTGAATACAACCAGTGAAGTCCAGACTGTGAGATACCCTACCACAGATCCTCCAAACTATGGCCTGCTCCTTGACTATTTTTGTATAACCTTCTACTTAAAGGGAAAAACTGTACAAGAGAAATTGTTCTTTTTAAAACTTTTCTTTTTCAACTGCCTAGCTCTGTAACTCCGTCATGTCTTTTTAATTACTTTCTTGACCCCTGTAACCATGAGAGCGTAACTGAACATATAGGATGCCTCATCGTACCACTGTACCAAGCTTCATAAACTGATAATCATTAATCTACCCTGGTGCTTGATGGTCTCATCCTGCTAGTTAATCAGAAGAACTGCCATTTGGCCTTTTCTTTGTGTCTGCCTTGTACCTCCTGCTTGTGCCCCATACAAAAGCCTGAGACCACCAGAGGTCGGGCTTTGATACCCTGGGAATGATCCTGATCAGTGCCTGTTGACATAAATAAATCAGCTGCTAAATCCTGGCTGTCACTCTGATGTTTCTGTTTGCCATTGCCTCACCCCTAAGTGGCCTGTCTGGTTTACAGTTCTAAAGGCCTCAAAACTGTAAGTGGCACAGATGCTTGCTCTACAGAACAAATGACCCATTTTTTCAATAAATAAATTACAACTAAAGAGAGATTGAAAGATACTAAAGTCATAGATTAACTATTTAAAGTGAACTGATTATACTTGGATTATGATGCAAACTAACCAATCATAAGACCAAAAACCACTAAATGATGAATGGTTTAATTGGCAATATTTAATTATATATATAAATAAACACTAATATACTGTCAGATATAAAAATACATATATCCTGTCATATATATCTTCTAAAGTTTTAAATTTTTTTTTGCAGTACTGAGGATCGAATCCAAAAATTCATACATGCTAAACAAGCATTTTACTACTGAGCTACTTCTCTAGTCCTTATTGACAATATTTTTAAGTCTGATGATAGATAATGTTTTTAACAACGTAAAAGCATTCTTGTCTTTTAGATATCTACATTCAAGTGACTTGTGGATGATACCTGTTACTACGCTTCCCTGAAAATAAGACCTAGCTGGAAAATAATGAGCCTTGAAAACTAGAGATCAGAAATGCCAGCCCAATCAGCCTATCCCCGCCTTACCTGCCATCACTGTTCTCTCACTCAGTGGCTACTCTGCAAGGCAGGCTGATTGGGGTTGGCAGTTCTGAGCTCTAGTTTTCAAGGCTGATTATTTTCCAACTAGACCTTATCTTTGGAGAAAGGGGATCAGGATTTTCTCCACAATCATAAGGGAAAGTGGAAGTGGATTACAATATGAGGGAAACAGGATTGTTCATGAGTTGGTACTTATCGTAACTGCCTTTTTAATAAGGTTAATTGGGCTCGCCTGTGTTTGAATGTGTGTATTTCTTTAAAATAAAAAAATTAAAGAAAAAAGTGAACAGATTTTGGAATTTTTTCTAGGATTGATTTCAGCCAAAAGATCCTTGTCACAGTACTTAACGCTTTTGAGATTAATTTCAGTATCTGTAAGAGATGCCTATTTCCTAGGGTGATTATAAAAACTATCTGAGTTAATGCACATACAAAGTTTAATTAATGCCTACACACAATGAGACATCCAACTATTGTAAATAGTGTTGCTGCTGGTGGTACCTCCCGGCATGTGTCACATGTCACTGTTAATGATATGGTAAAGAAAAACAAGGCACCAAGGTATTGCTATGGGAGGTGGAGAAGCGACAGTGGGGAAGGCGGGCACTTCAGGATCCCCAGTAGCCTGTTGGTTGCAGTGGCCACTCTGGGGATGTTCTAATGGTGTAATCTGGGACAAGTTGTCCATTTAGGCCCTGAATTTTTTGAACAGGAATGAGAAAGGGATTTCCCAAGTGTGAAAGAATTGTAAGATCAGGGAACAAGAAGGACAATTCAATACTTACACCAAACCTGAGAGCTATTTGTTAAAATCAGCTTGACAATAATTTTCTGCCACTGATGAGAAGTATTTTAGTAAATCTGCCTAACATAAAATTAAAGAGAAAAGTGACTTTGGAAGTAACAATTTATCAAATCTTTGAGCATCATCAGTTCAAAGAGGAAACCTGCTACAATAATTTAGAGCAGCTTTATCCATAGTACCTGTCTTTGATGAGATCAAGAACTTACTACAGAATGAAAAGCCACCCACAGCCTCCTTTCACTGAAAAAGTCTTGCTATTGAAAAAAGTCATCAGAAGTAAGCGGTATGCGTCACAACATAGTGGCACAAGCTCCTTATTGACACAGTCTGGTGATTAGTGCATGGTCTACATATTTGAATGCAGCTGATTTAGAGCTACCCCTGCCCCTGACCTGCCAGAGTTGTTTGGCCCTGTCTAGAAACATTTTTGGTTAGTACAAGTAAGTGTGTGTGGGGGGGTCCTAGTGGCATCTAGTGAGTAGAAGCCAAGGGTGTTGCTAAACTGCTAAACATTCCTTACTATACCCCTTACAACCGGAGACCTATCCAGCTCAAGGTGACAACAGTGCTAAAGTTGAGAAGCTTTCTTTTCAAAGAGATATTTAGAGTTGTACAGCGGTGGAAATGAAGTTCCAGTTCTACCACTTACTAACAGTGTGACATGGATCAGAAAGGTGTTTACCTCTCTGCCCGAACTGGTGTCCCCTCCTGAAGGCACTAGGCATCAGGGTTGTTGTGCAAGAAGTGAGCAAGTGCAGACAGAACTTTTAACAGAGACCCAGGAAAAAGCAAATGCTCAGTATGGAGCAGTTGTTATGACTACATTCTATAGTTGCAGCTCTCCTCTTGGTGATCCATGAACTGGGACACAAGGACTCACTAAGTTAAAAGCCAAGACATGGCATTTTTGTGTTTATGTCTTACTCTAGCCTGTCTGCCTTTCTCCATCCCTCCCTTCCATTACAATTGGCAATGGATTCTTTGCATTTTCAGGACCTAAAGTGAAAATGGGTTGTATTTTTTGGAGAAGATAAATTTGATTACTGGAAAGAAAGATAAACTTTATTGTCAGACAGAGCACTCCACAGCCAGAACTGAGGAATTAATTTCAAATTCCTCTTTTGTCCTTAGGATGAAGTATGATACTTGCCCTGGAGCCTAATGGTTTACAGCGTAGGACTCCCACTGCATCTTCTTTTTTTCTCTGATGATTTTATGATTCTCCCACATACAACATGATGGATTCTTGAGTATCCTGAACTTTGAATCTGTACATTTATTTTTATTTATTTATTTATTTTTGCAGTTTGAGTGAAACCCTTCAGGCAGAGCTGTGAAGATGTGGTTCTTAAATAAAATATTTTTCTCCTGTGCTAATAATTCAAACATGCTCCACATTTCTCTTCTGTACTCAGGGTCAGTGGGATACAACCATTTTTCTTAATTCTATCTTGCCTGTTTTTCTCAGGCTTCCAACAGCTTTTTATGGAAGCACAGCATGGCTGATTTTAGGAGCTGGCATTAGGGAGCATCAGAGCTGTGGAGGGGAGGAGACACTTTCTTATTCTTTCCCCATCACTCTATTAACAATAGCCTTTTAATGATTTGAAAACGCCTTGTCAGTGACCTAACATGAAATATAGCAATACAAACACACACAGGAGACATAATTCAAACAAGAAAAGCAATAATACACTTTCATACCATTTTTAAGTTTGAATGGAGTGTATTTTATTGAAAGCTCATATGCTTGTTCCCACCAGAGAAGCTATCTATTTGCCAAACTGTTAAATCTCTAGGGAGTTGACATTCTTCCTTTAAAAATTGGATGTTTGTATTTTTGGTTCAGGTTATAAGATTGCAATGTCAAAAGTAAAAATGTCACAAATTTTCAGTCTGAATGTATTAGTCAGCTTTGCATTGCTGGTACAAATGACCTGAGACACACAATTTAAGGAGGAGCAGTTTACCTCCTTACTGAGCACATGGTTTCAGTTCATGAAAACTGGCTCCAAGGCAGAAACATCGCAGTGGAATGGTGTGGGAAGGTAAAGCTACTCACTTTATGGCAACCAGGAAGCAGAGCATGGGAAGAATGGTAGCAGGGGCTATACCTTCCCAAGGCAAACCCTCTATGACCCATTTCCTTCAACTGGGACCTACTCGCTAATAACACATTCAGCATTAATCCACAGATGGGCACATCATTCTCATGACTCAGTCACCTCCCCTGGAGTTTCTTAATCCAGCCAAGTTGGCAATTAAGATTAACTGGCACAGCGAGCCTGGAGCCTCCCTTGTGAACACATGTGACCGACTGGACTATCATCTACTTAAACCTGTTAGCATAAGACTTTTGGATAATATAATGTATCTCAGTTTTAAATATTTAATTAATGTACAAAAATTATGTTTAAATGAGTAAGCCATTTAAAAATTTTAAACTTAGAGAATGCAAGCATACAAAATTCTCCAAATATGATCTAAAGCTTAGTATATGTATTTCTTTTTAAAAATCTGATGGCCTAACATGCATGAAGCCGTGGAGAGAAAACAGAGAAGGAAAAGAAGGAGAGAAAGGGGAAGAAGAGGAGGAGGAGGAAGAAGAGGAGGAGAAAAATATAATATTGGTAGTTGTCTTTATCTTCTGTTGTCATAATCAAATACCTGAGACCAGAGACCAAATAACTTACAAAGATTAGAAAATTTATTTGTGTGGCCCTGGAATCTGGGAAGTCCAAAAGCACGAGGCTAACATCTGGGGGACCTCCTTGCTGCATCACTGTGTGGTCTGTGCATCACATGAGAACACAGAGCAGGAATGCTGGCTCTGGCCTTTCTTTCCTTTCCTATATACTCACCAATGCCATCATGGAGGCCCTAGCTTCCTGGCTTTATTTAATTCTAATTACCACACAAAGACTTCACCTCAAAATACCATTAACATGTACATCTGGGGATTAAGTTTTCAACACAGAAACTTCTGGGGGACATTGTTAAATCACAGCAATGGGTCTGGATGAAAGTCACTGCTCATGTCTTATCTAGAGGTTGGTCTACTCTTTCTCTATCAAACCTTGCAAGCATGTTCTCATTTTTCACTGTAACCACTGTGTCAGAACCCCAAGAGCAGGGCTTCTATCCTGTCTCCAAAGCCTGTGTGACTTGAGCTGCTGTGTCTGTGACTGTGACATGATCTGTGTAACATGATGTATACTGTAGGGAAACCCATTTTGACCTTGAATCAAAATTACATTTTTCCATCCAGTTTTGTCACAAAAAAGGCTAAAAATTGAGCTCTATTTCTAGCTCAATTTTTTTCAATTGAATCAGAATTTGGAAGGAAGTAGTGATGAACACTGAGGTTTTCAACATATAACAATATCTTTATAAAAATAGCACACTTTATTTCTTGTCATAGATTATCAAATGTTTTCACACATTTAAATATCAATACTGTGTTCATTCATTATATTCATACAATGCCTTCCTAAGGATGAGGAAATCTATTATGTTGTCCAGAATAAGATACAGAAGTCATGGGGCTAATCTTCAAACAGTCTCAACTTACAAGGGATTTAAAATATGTAAGTTGGTAAAAAAAGAAAAATGAAAATGAAATTAGTAGGAAAAATAAAAAATTATCAGCATAGAAATAAGTGAAATAGAGACTAAAAGAAATGCAAAATACCAGCAAAACAAAGATTCTTTCTTTGAGAAAGACAAGATAGAAAAATGCAGAGGCTGAGGATATAACTCAATAACCCCTTATTGGCAAGTATGAGGTCCTGAGTTCGATTACTGGTTCAAAAGAAAGAAAAAAAGAAAAATGCTTAACTAGATTAAGAAAAAAGAGAAGAGTCAAATAAATAAAATCAGAGTTGAAAGGTGTAACTACCACTGACATCAAAGGACAGCAAAGGATTATTATGAACAACTATACACTAAAAAATTGGATAACGAAGAAAAAATAGACAAATTCCTGGACACATATACCTTATCAAGATTGTCATGAACAAATATAAAATTTGAACAGATCAATAACTAGAAAGAAGATTGAATCAGAAATAAAAGTGTCTCATCATAGAAAAGCCAGAAAACAGGTAACAACATTGCTGAGTTCAATCAAACATTTAAAGAAAAACTAATATGAACTGCCCTTAAATTGTTCAAAGCTACAGGAGAAGGAATTCTTCCGAACGCCTCAAAAGCATTATCCTATCAAAATCACACAAAGACACAACAAAAAAGAAAATTATAGGCCAATATCCTTGATGAACCTAGATGTAAAACCCTCAAGAAGATACTATTACATTGAATCCAATAGTGCATTAAAAAAGATTATCCAATCAATCAGGTTGGTATTCATTCTGAAGGTACAAGGATAGTCCACATATGTGAATTGATAAACGTGATGCACCACATCCACAGAATGAAGAAAAATTCTATATGTTTATCTGAATAGATGTACAAAGGGCATTTGACAAAATGCATTATTCCTTTCTAAAAGTGCTGAATGAATTGGGTATAAGTGGAAAATAACCAAACATAATGAAACCCCATTTGTAATAAGCCAACAACTAACATTATGGTGAATGAAGTTAAGCTGCAAGTTTTATTTCTGAGATCTGTAATAAGACAAAGATACCCACCTTTATCTCTTTCACTCCATATAGTATTGGAAAGCTTAGTCAGAACAACCAGGCAAGAGAAAGAAGTAAAGGCTTTCCACATTGAAAAAGAAGGAGTCAAGTTGTCACTGTTCATAGATGTTGTGAATTGATATGGAGGTAACTCCAGAATCCCACAAATCTATTAGAACTAATGAAGTATTTATGCAAAGTTGCTGTTGCTGTAGATATAAAGTCCACAAACAAATATCAGCAGCATTGTCTTATGTCATAAGCAAATTATCTGAAGCAGAAATCAAAAAAGCAACCCCATTTATAATCAGCACACACACACACACACACACACACTGCATTTAACCAAAATTAAAACATCTTTACAATGAAAATTTTAAGTCATCAATAAAAGAAACTAAGGAGGACAAAGTAAAAGTGGAAAGACATTCATATTCATGGATTAGAATAATTAATATTGTCAAAATGTTCATTGTACCCAAATAAATGTGCAGATTCAATGCAATGTCTATCAAAATACCAATGGTATTCTTCACAGAGCTAGAAGAAAGAATCCTAAATTTTTTATGGAACAACAGAAGACCCTAAATAGCCAACACAATCTTGAGGAAAAGGGACAAAACAGTAGGCATTATATTATTTGACTTCAAAATATACTATCAAACTGTAGCAATAAAAAACTACAGTGTTGACATAAATACAGATGCATGGACCAATGAAACAGAATGGCACTTTCAGAAGAAACTCACAAATCTACCAATATCGGATTTTCAAAAAAGGTACCAGGAACACACCTTAGAGAAATGGCATTTTTTTCTATAAATAGTGCTGGGAAATTTGTATACCCAAATACAGAAGAATGAAACTATGTGCTTTTCTTTAGCTACTTAAAAAATTATCTCAAAATGGATTAAAAATTTAAGTATGTGGTGATATGAAACTACTAGGAAAAAATACAAAAGAAATGTTTCTATATGCTGCAAAAGACAAGGATTTTTGGACAAGAACCCAAAAGCACAGGAAGCAAAAGAAAACTTAGATAAAGAGATTGCATTAAGCTGAAAATATTTTGCACATCAAAGGAAACAATTAACGGTGTGAAGAGACAACATACAAAATGAATCAACTATACATCTGACAAAGGATCAATATCCAGACTATCTATAAGGAACTCCAAAAGCTCAATAGCAGCAGGCCAAATAACCCACTCAAAAGGGTGAATAAACCTAAATAGACATTCTTCAAAAGAATATGAATATACATTAGATACACGCAAAAAACCTCTACATCATTAATTATCAAGGAAATGTAAATGAAAACCATAATGAGATATCACTTTACCCCAGTAAGATTGACTGTTCTGAATGTGGAAAAGAGAGAATCCTTGTACACTGTTAGTTGGAATGTAAATTTGTAGAGGCATTATGGAAAGCAGCATGGAGGTGCATGAAAAAATTAAAAATAAAACTGCCATATTATCCAGCAATCCCACTGTTGTGTGAGTGTATCAGAAAAAGATCTATGTTACCATATTTTTTGCAGCACTATTCTGAATAGCACAATGGAATCAACTTGTGCCCATTGTGATCCAGTTGTTTTGTATATCCAACTGATGAAAGGATAATCAAAAGGTAGTATACGTATACAGTTCAATAAAAGTCAGCCATAAAAAAACAAAATCTGATCATTCATGAGTGTGTTAAATGAAATAAGCCAGGCATTGATAAACAAGTATTGTGTGATCTTGATCACATATAGAAGCTAAAACATTTGATCTCATAGATGTTGATCCTAGAATGGTGATTACTAGAATCTGAGGAGAGTAGAGGAAAAGGACAGACGGAGAAAAGTTGATCTTGGATACTGTCTTAGTAACCTTCTTGTTTCTGGGACAAAATACCCAATATCAACAAGTTAAGGGGTGAGAGATTTATTTTGGCTCACAGTTTATAGAGCCATAGATGTCCATGAGGGTCCAAGGCAGAGCTCCATGGCAGAGGAGAAGTAGTTCACGGTAGGACAGGCAGGAAGCAGAAGGACTTCCTTCTTCTTTCTGTTTTTATTCCATCAAAGCTACAAACCTATAGGTTGGTGCCACCCATGCCCAGAGTGGGTCTGCACTGTTCAGTAAGTCCATCATCACACTAAGAACTATGCTAAACCAGTGGACTAGGCCAGTACCACATACCTATGATTCAGTGAGCTCCAAAAACTTCACCTATGAGTGCATGAGGATTTGAGGCAACATCTGGATAAAAACCATAACAGGTACTAAGTTGCAGTTAGTACAGTATAGTGTATATTTAAGGCTAGAGGAAAGGATTTTGAATATTTTTTCCATAAGGTAATGCTAAATTACTGAGGAGGTAGGTATGCTTCACCTGAACTAAATATTACACTACATCTGTATCTATGGAAACATCTCATGTAACCCTATTAATATGTATAATTTTCATACTTTTAAGTATCAGTTGAAATAAATTTAAATAACAGTAGGTAAAAATACAAGTGTTGCTGAAGAAATTGAATTAAAGAAGTACACATTAAATGTCAGGTGTCATAGAAAAATGGGCTCTGACTTCCTGCTGGGAAAGTGAAGAAGTCTTTTAGAGAGAGATGCACTTTAAGGGTCATGAATGAATGATGGGTCAGATGTTGACATGTAAAAAGATGAAGATGGAAAAAATATCAAAGCATGACAGGGAGATGCGACAGTGACGATGTAATGTGTGAGAAGGATACACGGAGATAGTAAATGGATACATATTTAATGTCACTGGAGGAAGCATAGCAGAGTAGGGAAACATAAAGGGGAATCCGTGGATGTAAACTGATAGGAAACTTTACTTTGAGATTCAGGATCAGGGTGGAAAAACAAAGGAAACAGAGAAGAGATGCCAGTAGCGTTTGCCCTTTTTGTGTCAGTAAAAATCCCAGGAGTTTGTGTCAGAGAAAATCCCAGAGTTTTATTTTTAAATTCATCTTTAAGCATGTTTAGTTTACATTATTAAAAAGAATAACCCAAGTGTAAGGAAGTTATTTAGGTAGTTTTGGGGGGACAGTAAAATTCTGCCTTAACTCTGGTTATTGGCCCCTAAGAGTCAGGATAGACTGTGTTTTGCTGCAATAATTAATTAACCCCAGATCACAAAGAATTGTTTCCTGCTCTCAATAAATTACACTGAAATTGAAAAGAAAGGTTCGATTTGGCAGGGGAAGTTGAATAACTGAGTGTTGGCAATTAAATATTTCTATTTGGAATAAGCAAAGATCATCAGTTACTTGAGTATGACTAAACTCAAGGGACCAGGCAATACAATCTATTCATGTCTGCTGCACTATTTTCAGATGGCTATTACAGCATGCATCCTCATTTTAGTATTATAATTCACACCCCTTTAGAATATCCACACAGAATACTCCATTTCTTGAGTATTTAATCTCTGCCACGCACGGAGCTAATCTTCTAAATATCTACTTACACGTTCCCTTTGAATTCCTATTGTATTCTCTGATGGTTTTAGCGTCCTATGATTGGTGAGTTCTTGCCAGTTATATTCCTTTTTGGATATGCAAAGCTGTCCATGAATGTTCACCATCAGATGTAGCCTTTGGTCATTCTGAAAAGATTTCACGATGAGCAAGGTAGGGTGGAGACCAGACTTCCGACTTCTGCTGCTGCCACCACCATGGCCATCACCCACACCCTCAGGACCTCTCAACATTGCTGGTCACTCTCTCTTGTTCCTGAGAAAATATCATTATCTTCCATATTTTAGGAAAAAGAGGCCAAAAAACATGATGTTATTCAGCCAAGATCACACAGTTAGTAAGTGGCAGAGATGGGGTACATTGAGTCCAGTTTAATCCAGAACTGATATTCACAACAACCATACTACTAGAGGGGCTACAAGGAAGGGATAAAAGTTGAAAATGTGAGGTATCCTTACAAGACATAAGATAGAAATGAATGCAGAAAACACTGAAGGAGTGAGTGGCTCATTTAGAATGTGAAAATTGGGATTAGGGAAAAACAGATCTAAATTGTTTTATTAACATGGAATTCAAAGATTGAGGAAACTTGCCCAGCATAAGAAAAAAGGAGAAAATGAAAATGATCCAGGGTTACAAACTGTGAAGAATCATTGTGACACTAACAGTTGGGCAAAAGCCAAAAGAAAGAGCTGTCATGTGGGTACACGTGGGGAAGTAATTTCAGTCCTGGATTTGTCATATTTTTCTCTGCAAATTGGATGTTTGTGTTAAAATTGCTATTGATTTTTTCATTCATTCAGATAGTATGTAAAGCATACACATCTATGTTAGACTTTAGGTAGTAAATGAAATCTAGTTTTGCACATATTTAAAAAAGTATGGCTCTAACAGATAGAAATTCTATTTCATCCCTTTGCTCATTCAGACATGTATTAAGGACTTTAAAGTACATGATAAGTAAAGCAGAAAGAACAGAAGAACTCATGAAAACAGATGTGATCATTAAGGAAAATAGTAAAGCAAAGTGAATGACAAAATTCAATGGAGTGCCTGTGTTAAGGGACATGTGAGGGAGAAAGAGAAACTTGAAACAGGTGGCTGCTGAGGTGGGATGAGAGCAGGGCAATAAAGAATATGGGAATTGGGTATTTGCATGGGCCAAAGACCGTGGGGATGTCAAGTCTGGTGAGAAACATTCATGGAAGAGTTTTGGAGGTTTGAGGGGTGGGGTAGTGTAGAAAAAACAGACACTTTTTCTTTTAAGAAGTTTGGTAGAGGGGAGACAGAAAGATGGCTCTTTAGAGGTAGGAAGGTCATGGTGAGGTTTTCAAGAGTAGGTGAGTTTACAAAGAAGGCTAGCAATGGAGGGACTCCAGATAGAGAGCAGAATGGCGGGAGGCAGTTGTTTTGCCAGAATAAATTGGAAGGCAGAAGGAATGAGCAAAGGGCGAGAGCGTTCCTTGTATGTGGCTCTTCCCAGCAAACTTTTTCTCTGATGAGAACATACAACAGAAATGGGGCAGGACTGCAGATGTGTATCTTGATTATTGCAGGAAGCCAAAGTGAATGACCTAAAAAATGCTTCATTAGCCTCCTACGGCTCTCCTAACAATGCAAACATAAACCACAACACAACACACAATTATTGTTTCCACATTCTGGAGGATAGTCTGAGATCAAGATATTATGAGGGCAACTTTTCCTTTAAGGTTTCTAACAAAGGATCCTTTTTGCCCCTTCATAAGTCCTGGTGGTTGCTGGAAATCCTTAGCATTTTTTGTTGTCGTTGTTTGTGGCAGCACAGCTCCTGTCTCTCCATCTTTATGTGGTCTTCTACCCTGTGTGTATGTTTCTTTCTTTCCTTTCAGGTCATTGGTCATTGGATGTAGGACCCATCCTAATTCAATATGACATAAACTTAACTTGATTGGACTTTACTCCCAAAGAAGGTCACATTTTGGTGTTCTGGGTGGGCTTGAAAGTCTTGGAAGATGGTACTGAGCCCAGTGAAACTAGTGAGAGCATCTTTGAAATGATCATTGTTGAGAATTAGCTGTCAAGAAGTGATGTGAGTAGTGGTATTATTGAATACCATCAGCAGTAGTAGAGAGACATTATTGTATTAATTCAGAGTAGTGAGGATGAATGAAGGTATAGAGGTCAGCAGAACAGGAAGCAGATGGGGGGGTTTGTTCAAAAAAGGAAATTTCAGAATTTGAGATGTTGGGAGTTAAACATTTTGTAAGAGAGGAAAATTCAACAATTCCATTTTTTCATGATATTTTATATTCTCCTTGTCCTCTTCAATAGATAAATAACATGTAAAGACCAGAAATTTACAAAGAAGAGACACAACCAGCTGGGGCATCCACTTTGTGATAAGCAGCACACCCTGTAGCATACACCCATTTATCCATTTGTTCAACATTTATTTACTGAATGCCTCCCCTGTGTCATAAATCAATCTAGATTCTGGGAATTGAGCAGCAAGACAAATACAAAAATTCCACTTTCATCTCTGCCCTTACAAAGATTCTGTGGGGGAATTAGACTGTAGATAAGATCTCAGGACACTTAGGTACAGCATGCATTTTGGATCCTCTAACAGAGGAACCATACTATAAAAAGGCTTAGTATCCTCCTTAATCTGATACATATAAATAGGCTCTTTGCAAAGCAGTAGATTTTGACAAATTTTCACAAAGTTCTTCTCTGTACCCAGAAAGAGGCAAAATATGGCTGTTCCCACAGTCAATAAAATTGATTAAGAAATCTTTCAGAAACATGCATACATGTGATAGAGGAAAAATAAGAAAAAGCAAGACAGAATCTTGCAAATTTTCTTGAACCTTAGGTAAGCTTTTTGGGAATTGAATCTGAGCATAAAGATAGCAATTAGTGCATTGAGTACAATGAGCAATTGTCTTCCTTTTGGCCAGTTGACATTGACCAGTTGACCCTTCCTGCATTTGCTGGGGAATGTCCATGAACCCTGTGGGGACAGCAGATTGTAAATCACACCGCAGACACTGAACACACACTGGTGTGTGACACAGCCTCAGACGATCAGAAGCAGCCATGCGTGGCTTGATGGTTGCTTTGTGATCAAGTTCTGAGAGCAGGAGTAGCTGCAATACACATAAAATCACAGTCAGTCATGGTGTCCGCTTTCACCTCTAATCAAATTCCAGTGTGGATCTAGGAGCTTAGGTACTCAGCCTCTTCCAGTTATTTTCTGATTTGCCGTATTTAACCTTTAAAACAAAATTCTTTACCTGTTTGTACCTGGCCACTCTCACCTTTAATTGCTTCTAAGAACAATAATTGATATATTGTCTTTCAGGGATCTTTTTCATTTTTAAAAATCTAATTTTCATTCAACTAGATCTTTACTGAACACAATATATGTGAGTCATGTGGTATAGATCCAAAATGTCACCCAAATCTCATGTGTTGACAGTTTGGTCCGCAGTACAGCAGTGTTTAGAGATGAGGCCTTTGAGAGGTACATAAACTGAGTCAAGGAGGTTCTAACATCATTGTGGGTTACACCATTGATAGAGTCATACCTGAATAGGCCCTGGGGAGGCGGGGCCTACTTGGAAGAAGTAGGTCACAGGGAGCCTTCCCTTAAAGGTAAGTTTTGTCCCCAGACCTCCCCCTCTCCTTTATGGCTGCCCCACTATGTGCTCCTCAACAGGATGGTCTGCTTTGCCACAGGCTGGAAACAAAAGAGCAAGTGGCTATGAATTGAGACCTATGAAACCATGGGAAAAAAATAAATGCTTCCTCCTTTAAGTTGACTTTCTCAGGTGTTTTTCACAGTGATGGAAATATGGCTAAAACAGTTAGGTATTTTGTTAAGTAAAGGGGATACGGTGATACACAGAGCATTTCTAGTGCTAGTCCTTGGAAAGTTCATAATTTCGGGTTGAAGACAGCCAAGTAAAGCAGCTACCATTAGGTAAACTACATCGTATAAACAAAAAGGCACAGGATGTAGACTTCTAATTTACATCATAACTGATGCATAGTGGTCAAATAAGTAGAAAAATTGAACGAGGTGCTTGGGATTAGGGAAAGCAGGATTCAAAACCTAATGAAAAGAAACCGCCAGGTACAAGATGGGGTGGGAAGCATCTCACAGAACTGAAGTGGAGCTCTGACTGCATTGGAAATCCAGGGAAACAACTACTTGATGCAAGTTCTAGATGGGAGACATTGGGACATAGACTAATTTCAGGTCCTTCTTTGCCTGAGACAGAACTCTCAATAACTGGTCAGAAGTGGGTCTTCTTAGTGCTAAGACTAAGTGAAACTGAGCCTGATAATAGTCTGTCTTCACTCTAACATTTGAGTTTATCAAGTAGTAATATGACAGAAAATGTGTGTTATTCCATTTAATCTTCTGAGGATTTTGACCTAAATTCTACAGTATATTCCAATGAAGTTGTAGTTCAGAGTTCACAGCCTCAGTTGTTTACGAATTTTTCCTTAGACCTTAACTAATAAAGTTCTCAGAAACTCCTGAAATTTTGGGGAAACCTCACATATCCTCTGTAGTTGTTTGCTTTGGCAGGAGCTTTGCAAGTATCCAATCCAAGAGCATTATTCAGTTCTCCCTGCTGCTGATTGGTTGCTGCCCTGTAACCCATCTCCGGCAGATGCACCAACATTCCCACATTATAGCAGGGGTAGAGCTACCTTAAATATTTTGGTTTTGTCCTTTTTAAAATCCTAAGATCCCTAAGATGCCACTAAAATGCCTTGGACCTTCTAAGGCTTTATTAATGCAGTATTTTATTAAATTAAATTACATAACTGTGGGAGACATACCATATTTAAACTATAAAAATAGGCATTTGTAGGGATTTTTTGACTATAACTAAAATTTGGTTTTCACAATTCCAGGTGCACTAGGAACATAACCCCCAGGAATTTTGGGGGTCCACTGTATTACTATTGTGATAGAGACTTCCAACTATCCATTTGATTCTTTTTCATATTCCTGGGCAAAACTACATTTCTCAGCTTCCCTTAAGGATAAGTGTGGCCATGTGACTAGTTCCACCTAAACAGAAGATGAGTACGAGGGACAGGAGTTGTGCTAGGGTTGGTGCCATAAGACCACAGGCAGGTTTCTTTGATGTTGGTGTCCTTTTTAGCAGGCCAAAGCCCATGGGAACCCAGCTTGAGTGGACCAAACAGACAAAAACAAAATTCAAGTAGATGACAGAGTAAAATGGTGGAATGATGGTTATCTGAGTGATTGCATTGAGTAGTGACATCTACCAATCTGAAAATTCTCCTTCAGGCTTTTATATGGGTAAGATATAAGTATCTATGTCAGGAAAGTCACTGGGTTTATGTCAGGTCTCTAAATGAACATTGCACTCATATTCTGTATATGATGGGCTGTCTTCATAGTTTTATTATAGGTGAAGTAAGCTGGCACTGAAATCAGGTCATTTCCCTTAGATCACAATTAACCAATGTAAGAATCAGGCCTACTTGATTCTAGATGTTCATCTTTCAAACACCCTGCTCCTGTCATCTTTAGGACTGGCTGGCTCACAATGGGCTGCAGGACACACTGAGAGACTCCATGTTGTATCATTTGCCTATACAAGGAGATGTCAGAGAAGCCTAAAATGAACTTTGCCCACAGAGGAAACAATGTTACACAGTTAGGCTGTGGTCAGGAGTCTAAGTAAAAGAGAAAAGACAATGTTGAAACTGTTCCTGTGAGAAAATAGAAGAAGGTTCTTATGGTTTGTGTTTGGATGGCCCCTCAAGCCTCAAGAAGCCACAGAGGCCACTGAATCTAGCATTTGTGATTGGTTTGTTGTGTTGTGTACTGCTGGGATTGGTGGTGTGAGTGCTGCACCTGCCCAGAGGTGGGTAGCCGGTGTACAATGAACAGGCAGAAGGAAGTGTGCTTTTCCCTCTTTGCCCTTGTCCCTTGTGGCCACCATGAATGGCTGTCCCTCAGCCACACCACCCTGCCTTGGGCCCAGCTGAATATGCACTGATTGTGTGCTCCTGTGAGCTCCCGTCTTTGCCTTCAGCTTGGATGTCGTCTCCTGGCTTCTGGCACAGACTGTTCGGCTTCTGCCTAGGACTCTTCAGCCTTCTTCATAGACTCTTCAACCTTCCATAGTAGATTCTTCAGAATTCCATCGTAGACCCATTGGCCACCTCATACTGACTTGCCTGGGACACTGTGGTAAGCTCCAGCTCTCGGGCTGGACTCTTCAACCTCCAGCGAGCAGACACCCTCTGCACGCTCCCTCATCCAAATTTGTGACTGACCATCATAAGCCAATCTTGTAATTTCTTATACACTTGTATGTTTTGTGTTATATCTGTTTCTCTAGTAAATCCTGACTGATACAAGGGCTTGTTAGTAAGAACATGTACCGTTTGTTGTGCAGAACAAATAAACAGACTTTTGGCAAAGAGATTTACTTCAGAGGGAAAAGGATGTGCCTACAGGGCTGGGATGGGGGGCAGACGGCTGACACACAGATGGGAGAGCAAGATGCCTGCGCCAGCTGTGCAATAAAGAGACTTACTGCAACTATCAATTTTCTATTTTTGTCTTACTAATTTATCAGTTACACTTATCACATTTGGAAAGTCTCATAGTTGGGAATGTCATTTTGAAAATGCAAGAAATAGTGTAAGCAAAATTGTTTGTAGAGTGCACATGTGACCTGTGCTTTGATATGTGATCTGTACAGAGAAACCATAGAAAAGATAAAAGTTAGTGCTGTGCATTCTGTACATCCACGGGCCCCCATTACCTTGGTTTCAAATTATGCCTGTTCATGAAGAACAGGTGTTTGAAATAAAATCAAGGGGAAAACCACTATGAATTCAGTCTCTCTAAAGTCATGGCAAGAATTTCTAAAATTACTCTTTTTAGACAAATTGCTCCCACAAGCCCAGACATTTTTTTTTTAGCTTGAGGGTATATGGGGGATACTAAATTTTCTTGCCGACACAAACTCATTTGCAGACGGGCTAGAAATTCCATTCATCATGTATGCAGGTCTCAGGATACCGCATGCTACATTAAAGGGTAAACTGGGAATGTCAAGGAGATGCTGCTGCAATCCATTGTAAGGACTATGTCATCAGACAGTGGGGGAACTTTTCCATTTAGCAATACATGAGGGTCAGTCCACTCACTAGTGGCTTCAACAAACAAGTCCATTGAATTCAAGTGAGCACACTGAAACTCATTTGTGTAAATGATCTTTCAAGATAGAGAGATCAAACGATTAAGGGTTACTGAGCTCCAAGGGAATATACGTTTGGGTATAATTTTTAAAAGAAAAATGTCAGGAATATACAAGCAATTTAGACAATTTAAAATGAAGAAATATTTTTCAACAGTTTCTGAATTCAAAATATAATTTAATAAATATATATTTTTCGTGCCAGATACTGAAGCCTTCCATCAGCATAGACTGATAGCAAGTTTGCTTTGTAGAATGGAGTTTTCTTTGGAGCCAAGGGAATTCGTTCTGAAAGAAAATCTTTCCCTGTTTTCCATAAATATGCCAGAAAATTTTTCTGCTGCAACAGGAATGCAGGATAAAGCAAATCCAAGGAAGAAAGCCAAGTTAACTGTGCATTAACAACTTCATAAACACTTTGTTTAACTAGCAAATTTGGAGGTGACATTCTATCACAAAAGATTTCAGAAGTGTGCTCTTTTCCTTCTGTGGAAGCCCATGCCATCAGTTTTAGACTCAGCTGCTTGACTGAGAGAAAGTAATCACCTGCTCAAACCTTGCTTTAGTCAAATCAAGACAAAATAAATTAAGGGATAAGGACATCATCTTAGATTACCTTTCAAAAACTGACAACCCAGACAGGAAAGATTAGAATTTTATCTACCAAATTAGTTGCATTCATCTTTTGAACTGAAGCTGCCCAAGTGTCAAAGATCAAACCCATCATGGCCAAGAAATATAGAAAGAAGTAACACTCAAGGGAAAAAGAAAATGCATTTAGCTGAAGGAGGCAAATACAAATAATGGGAACAGACACCTTCGAGTTAATTTCTAGTGGAGGATTGCTTGTTTGCCAAGTAGTGGGTACATGCATGTTTGTGTCAGTCTGAATAGCTTAAATATTCTGAACTTTTCAGCCCAGGTGGTGCCAAGAAAATGGAACTTCAGTACAGGATTAGAATTTTCATGCTATAATTCATCTCTTTCACCCTAGGAAGTCATCAGCGAAGGTTGTGATTTTGGCCCTTACACTAAGCAGTGCACAGAAACTAGAACTCAAGAAAAATCAGAATAATTTGTCCTCTAAGTCCTAGAATCATGCTCACCAAATCCAGAAGATTTTAACTCGCATTAATTCTTAATTTTAATTCTGAGACTTGAAGTTAATTACTAACATATGCAGCACTATACCATTATTAATTGTAACACTATAAAATTATATTAAAACATTTGCTCAGTTACAAACCATTGATTTGCATTCATTTTAATGTGCCTCCCTGAACTGGAGCCACTTTTAGTCACTATGACTAGAGACAGTTCACAAAATATGACAATTGCGGGGGTAAATTGTATTGGTCCTCTTTTTCAGGATTAACTAGAGTTAAAGTTTGGTGACTTTGTTCCAATTTATACAGGATATTCTAAGAAAGCAGAGATAATAGGGAAGCACTAGCATGCTAAGACTACTGTAACAAATACGATAAACTGAGTGGCTTAAAGGACTTAATGTTGTATTCATACAGTTCTAGAAGTTCAAAGCCCAATGTCAAGGTGTTGAAAGCATTGACTGCTTCTCAACATTGTGAAAGAAGGAATCATTTCATGTCTCTCTCCAGGCACATAGATAGATAGCTAACTTCTCGTCTGTGTCCATATTTTTTTCTTATAGTGACAATCATAAAGGCTAAAGACTCCTCCCCTAAGGACCTCATTTGAACATGATTACCTCTATAAAGAGTTTCTTTCTAAATAAAGCCACACTTTTGTGTTACTGGAACTAGGGCCTGGCACAATTCAATCCATAACCACTATTGTGTGACATGCCCCTTTCCCCATGAATTAATATCCTCAGAAAAATCTGCAAAGGTAGTATCACTGACTTTTTTTTTAAGTCTTATTTAAGGGTCCAAGAGTGAAAGGATATTTCCCCAAGTCAATGAGCTAATCAGTCAAAGAATTAGAATTTAAATCTTGGGTCTTAATAATTCTGAGACCATAGTCTTTATATTCTATATTGTTCTAACATTGTTCATTGAATACCAGTAAGTTTCACTATATTAGGCATTAAGGACTTTAGAGATCAAAAACATTCTTCTCTTTAGGCTTTAACATTCTTAACAGGAAATGTCTTATTCCATGAAAGATCTGGAAGTAATATACATGTTAGTATGACTTTCTTTTACATGGTAAAATATATTACTTATAAGATATGTACTTATAAATCATGCATGTAAACAATGCAGAGTATTGAATAGGCTATGATGTTTGATTTTTTGGATATTTTTCTCATTACTGAAAAATGGTTACAAATAGTATAAACCCATTGAAGAAACATAGAAATTGCACTGTGGGCTTACATGGTTGAAAAAAGCCACAAAAATATGTTCGTAAAACAAGGAATACAAGACGAAAGAAAAACATCTAATTCTAACAAACAAAGATTTTTAGCCATCAGAAAATCTCTAATTAATCTATCTTTAATTCCAGTCTACAAGAGTGTATTGTGTTTTAGAGCATTGTATTTTTTAATGTATTACTCTAGTGTTTACACCTCATACACTCGAGAAAAAAAGCTCTTTGGAATTCCTCTCTTTCCATTTTTTATTTCCAAATTCCAAAGTCTTATAGACTGAGTGAGGACTGTTTTTATGAATAGATGCAATGAATTAGAAAATGAATTGAGAACAGGTGACTTACATCTATTGGCTTTTTCATCCTTTCCTTTGATGAAGTAAACACTGTGTATGGTAGCATGCTTATTCTTTCATGTTATTAAATTTCTTGTCAATATCTTACTTGAACCTCAGAGACAAAGATGAATTCTCCCCCTATGACTCTGAGCAGTTAAATTTACTTCTGTGACACACTTCAAGTTGATTTAGGGCTAATCTGTGTGCTTTTTGTGACTTCCTGTAAAGCACTGGTTTCCTTAGTTTCTTTTCTTTCACTCTGCATTGTCGTGTAGAAATATGTAATTTCAATTTATACAATAAGAAATTAGCATCGCTAAGAAATCTAGAAAGACTTTATCACAAAAGAAAAACATTTCCCCAAGACTTTTGGACTTCCCTCACATAATCATAGCTTGGGTTGTCGACAACTGGAAGGGACCAAGGCGGGAAATCGATACTTAGTCACACTAATGAAAAGTAGAAATGATGATCCAGACCCAGTTAGCAACATGGCAAACTACTGTATTCACTGCAAAAGCAGGGGTTCCCTGCTCCGGCGTTGGACCTATATAAGCCTATAGCCTTTTAGGAACCAGCTTCTGTACAGGTGGGCAGCCGACCAGTGAGCGAAGCTTCATCTGTGTTTACAGCCCGCTGTGTCGCTGGCATTACCTCCTGAACTCCACCTCCTCTCAGATCAGCAACAGCATTTTGATTCCCTGTGCTCAAGTAATGTAGGTAGCATGCTCATTTGAAGCATCCCCAAAGCATCTCCTATCCCCATCCCTGTCCAAGGAAACATTGACTTCCATGAAACCAGTCACTGGTTCCTGGCACAAAAAGGACCCCTGGACTAAATTCTGATCTTACATTCCATCACTGGCTAAGAACATTTGAATTAGATCCCTGATTCCACATTTAATTTTTCTACCTATTTTGTTAATAAACAGACAGGTAGTGGACAATTAGGAATAAAGGAAAAGTAACAGATCTTGGAAAACTACAATAGGTTTACTAAGAATCAGACCTAGATAAGGATTTCATTTACTGATACTTCAAAGTTTAAAATGTGGGCAAACAATGGCCTTTGACAGGAAAGGATTAATGTTAGGTGTCAGATGATATTGTCTCAGTTACTTTTCTCATTGCTGAGGCAAAATACCTGACACCCAAAGTTAAAGGAGGAAAGGTTTATTTAACTCACAGTTTGTAGAGGTTTCAGCCCCTAGTCCACTGGCTCTAGGGCAAGGTGGCACATGGCAGAGAGGCAACAGTTCACGGTAGCAGAAGACAGAAAAGCAATGAAGACAGACAGAGAGAGAGAGAGAGAGAGAGAGAGAGAGAGAGAGAGAGAGAAAGGGAGAGAAAACAATTCTTTTTCTGTCCCTTATATTGTATGTAGGATACCCACCTCAGTGGCAGGTGTAGCACTCACACCCTTAATCCTAGCATTGAATCGATCACAAACTCTAGATTCATTCAACTCTGAAAAGCCCTCCCCCATGACTATATGAGGCTTTTGGGGGCACATCTAGACACAAACCATAACAGATATCCATTTGGAAAAATTTGGATTGGGTGATCGTATAGATTGATGGTCATTTCTTTGAGTAACCATATTTAAACCATTATTATACAGATAATGATGTCACTATGTGCCATGTTCTTTAACTGGGCCTTGGGGATGCCACAGGAACTAACATGTGGACTTGACTTAAGGAATTCAGTTTTGTGGGAGAAACTGCAGAAAGAAGAGTGTACTAACAATTAGAAGTGATACAAATTATACTGTACTGTACTGTACCATACTGCACCATGCCATAGCATACCATAGCATACCATACCATACCCTATGACAGGATTAGGGTTCTATGAGATACATAGGGTCTTCAGAGAAAGGGAGGGTAATAAAAGCTTAGGAAATGTATATGGAGAAAGCATTACCTTAAAGGAGTGCTAAAGGACAACTAAAACTGAAACAGGTGGAGATAAAGGGGAGTGCAACCTCAGAGACAGATGCTCCAGAGAGAATGAAAATGCATGTAGATAGCCATGGACTTATTGAAGATTTAGATAATTATCAAAGAAATCAGTTAGTGAATATTGTTGTTGCTTTGTTGATAGTCATTGTATACCAATGCCACTGTAAAAGAGTAACTGGTTTGGATACTGACTGAATTTTCAGAAATTGGACTTGATAAATTAAATCAGTTATAGTCATCCCACAGCCTAGACATTTATAGAAATCATTGTACCATTTTATCCCATTTGTTGTCTATACCACATCCTTGGAACCATATTTGAAATTTAGGGAAGTAGAGGAAAGTCAAGTCTAGAAACGAAGCAGTTAAAATGAGCTGGAACAGTGAATGATTAACAACATGATTACAAATAAGGGCACAAACATAGTTCTTTCCCTTTCCTGCATTTGCAGTAGACATGATCCTTCAATTAGAGGGCCTGATTGAATCTAGATATAGGTCTGATAGTTTCAAGAATTCTCCAGGCACCAAGTCTCAAATAATGAAAGCGAGCATACAGGTAAATTTATTTGTCATTCCTGACTTCCGTAGAAAACATAGGACAGAGCAGAGGGTTGCAAATCTGCTGGGAAACATCATGGGTTAGACACAAGCTTAAGCGTGGCAGAAACCAGCTGGAACATACCTGGTGCATAAAGAGCAAAATAAAAGATAATACGAAGTCGTGAGATCTTTTTCAAATGACAAGGGCAACAAGAAATAAAAGGAGGGGATGGCAGGGGAAGGAAACTGGATAAAGGAAAAGAATTGAAAGAAAAAGATGGAAATAGAACTTTTGTAAATGAAAGGGAACCAAGAGATGGAAGGAGTAGGGAGGGGTGGGAAGGGTAGAGGATGGAAAATGAATTTAGGGGTGTTATGCACATGAAGAATCTCCTTATGATAAATGTGATCATTATGTGTTGCAAACATGTGCTGATAAAAACATAAAGAAAAAATAAAATGAAAAATTAAAATAAAAATTGTTCAATCTAAATAATACCTATCTGTAAATCAAATCCAGTTCGTGCGTGACTTGTAACCTCTAATTTAGCAAATTATAAGAATTCTTCAAACATTTGAAGCCCAGTTGTGTGGAAGAATGATTACTGTTTCTCTCAACAAGAGGGAAGAACCAATGGTTAGAAACTATGGGAGACACACTAGTGTATAAATAACTTTATGATTGCTGAAATTAAATAACAATATATTTTTCCTGTTTATGGAAAGCAACCTCAGCAAATCCAGCCAGTCAGTGTTCAGAGCTGTCCTGTGGGTGTTTATGATGCACCCACGCAAGTGCTGAAATCATTTGGAAAATGATGCAATTATGTGCATTTTCAAAGGAGGAAGCTCCAGGGCTCTTTCTAGGTTATTCAACATAGAGCTCCAAAAGTGTTTAAGTAACTAATGCCCTGTGTTTCCTGCACCATTTTCATTTCCTGCTATATTTATCCTCTGCATTATGCGGGAAAGAGTGACTGATTCCTGAAAGTGCAACGTGGATCAGGCCCAGGTGTAATGAACAGCACTCCCACCGCCTTCTCCACATTCCCTCTTTCTTTTCCTCTTGTTTTAGAGAAACAAATCTTTATTTCCAAAGTCCTTGGGATTTGGTGTTTCTTGTCACTGATGCTAGCCTATCTATCCTTTACCCCTTCAAAGTAATATCTGAGTAGTAAATTTGAATAAATAATCCATCAAGGTTAAAATGTTGGACTCTGTGCATCTGTTGTATGAATCACCACATATAAAGTATATTGAAGCCTATCAGAGTTTAAATGGAAATTCTGTAAAGAATGTAATTCAAAATTGACATTTGTATATTTGGGGCTTTTACAGTCTTTAAGATGAGTGGATTAAAATACCACTAACAATATACTTTTATATTTTTACAAATAATTTCAAGTTCCAAATGTACATACATATTCAAGTTCGACCCATTTGCAACTTATTTATATGATCTTCTGTAAAGAACACTTATCAGAAAAGGCAATCTTCCTCCATATTTATGTTTCAAGTAAATCTATGAATGATTGGATGTATTACTGGATTACTATGAAACCTACAATTCTCTCCAATAAACTTCAGAGACATTTCTCAGTCTTAGATGAAGTGTAGAATCACTTTTAAAAAAATTAAGTACAGATGTTAAAGCCTCATTCAAAAAATTCAAATATAATTAGCTTTAATATTTTTAAAAAGTTTCCCAAGTGATTCTGATGTATTGCCCAGGGGAGAAGTGTAATCTACAGGAATAAGTTTAATTTTCTAAGCAAAATTTAATCAGTTTTCAAAGTAGGGCTCAAGCCTATCTAGTTTTATCATCCACTAGGTTCCACCAATCTTAGCACATACACTTTATGCTCAATTGTTATTATCTTTTCAATCTCTTTGCCTTTCTTGAAAATATATTCAATAATTGCCACTTTCCTTTTAGATACTGAAGTGGGAGCAAGCTGGAAATATAGCAGATCATTTGCTTCAAGGTCATTCACAGTGCTAGTCATCTTCATCTTCCTCTAGTATATAGACAGGAAAACCAAAATATTAAATCTTTTTGCCTTTGGAAGATTTTTAATTTGGTCATGTGGTATTGTTTTTGCTAATGAGATCAAGTTTCCTAGCAGAACTTTCCTTCTTGAAATACAGGATATACATATAATTTTTTCTCTTTCTTCCTGCCAGAATTATGGGCCTGAAGTCTAGTAACACAGCAACCATCTCTTGATCATGACACAAACAGCAGAAAGATGAAGGCTCACAGATAAAGATGAAAGATGGGAAAGGACCTGCACTACCAGTGTCATTACTAAAATTTCGTGTCACTCCTGGACACTGTTGTCACTCCTTCCATCACCATACCAAAATACATTTTCAAGCCACTATAGTGGGTTTTTCTGTGACTTGCAGTAAAATGTTTTCCTAAATAAAATTACTACAATGAAGTCTTTTATTTATTAATTACTGACAAAGCAATCCAAGAATTTTAAGGTATGGAAGCTATCAAAGGCAATTATGCTATAAGAATTGAAGAGAAACAATATATTACAACACGGACAGTAATTTTAAATTGAGCAGAAATTATACTTACGAGCTGGGTAGGGGAAATCCTAGGATCATGGTTTGGGGATGACCAGATAACCAGAAAAATATTCATTTTTCAAAAGCCTTGTGAAGATTCTTTTTTAAAATGTCAGTATTTTAGAAATTATTGTCACAAGTCTACAAGCCTGTTTATTATCTTTTTAATTTATGAAGTCAGTGTGACACCTCAGATTATAAAATGGCCAGTATTGATACCTAAATAATTCATTCAGGAATAATAAGCCTTTTTTTTAATAATGGGAATCAAGTTCAGGACTTTTGCTTGCCAAGCAGCCACTGCACTGTATCTCTGGCACGGGATTAACAAACCTTTAAAGTGAACATGATTTTGGTTATTTGAGCATTGCAAAAGTGCACGATGGAATGAAAGGTTTTTCTTGCAGAGGATGCACATTGCACTGGTCTCTCAAGGACATTCCTTTGATGAATTCAATTAAAATTGATTCTATTGTTGGGACATATTGAATAATGAGAAATTTGATCCCTGAAAATTCCAGATAGTTGATGTAGAATTCTGTACATTTAAAATACAACCTTTATTGTGCATATCCATTTTGAAATCAAGTGGCTGGATGGTATAATCAAATGAACTTTGGAACCCAAGTATTATTATTATATTTTGATAATTAAAATGAGTCTATAGAGTACTTATCATAAAAGTTCAAAATCTAAGGTTAGTACAAAAGGATTTGAAAGCAATCACCAGGTAAGTACAAATTTAGCCAAGAAAATGAAAGGCAAAACTGGGGAAATAAAATGAAGAGAAGCGCTGGGCAGAAAGGGATTTGAAAGGAACATTAATACTTCACATAATGAAAAAGAATATAGGTAGATAATAGTGAATATGGTAATGGTGAAGAATAAATGATGGAGTTACTTCAGCTCACACTAGAGAAAATTGATAATAAATAAAAGTCAGTTGGCAGATCTTCGGATGTTCTGGACTTTTAAAAGACCCATAAATCAAGTGCTTGTAATGTAAGCTTCAGGATGAGAAAAGCATATGGGGCCTGCGTGTAATTTCCCAGGCTTCAGGAAAAATGCATGTCATGTCTACTGCAAAACAAAACCAAATTCAGGAGAGCTTTTAAACATACACCAGTGAAAATAAAGATCAACAAAAACTGCCTTCTAAAAATATTCTTAAAGGAATTTAAAGGGACGAGGTCTACATTATTTCCATTTCTCTACAGATTGCCAGCGTGCCTCTATTATTTTATGTTCTTTTCTTTTCAGTAAGCTCTAATGAGAAACCAATATGCATATGCATAATCTGGGCAGTGCTGCATATAGGAAACAAAATTCTTTGCATAAATTTGCCAGCTTCCTTTCTGTCAGTCTCACATATTTGAAGAACTGGAAGAAAATTGCAGAGGGAAGTTCAGCCAATCACAGGCATCTGTGAGCCCCAAAAGATCAGGTCATTTTTTCGTAATAAAGACCACCAGGAAATAATGGAACTACATGTGACTTTGAAAACCTGTTCATCCTCTTGTCACTCTGCCCTCAAAACCAACATTGTGTATTTTGGACCAGGTCTTTTTAAGACACTTGGATTGTACATTCTTTTACTGTCTCTAAGACTTTGCTCTGCTCTGCTCATGGCCCACGTAATGAACACTGAATAGCAACTTTCAATGTGACAAAATCCCTGAAGGAGAGATGTTCCTCAGACCTCACCGAACACTTAACACTTTTGACAAATAAATTTGGCCCTAGTTCTATGAATTATAACACCAAGGGAAATTGAATTTCATTTTTGAAGGACTACCCAGTGTTGGAGAAATCCGATTGCAGCTCATTTGTCAAGATTTTTCTGTGTATTATTTTTTCTATGTAGTTTCCTTGAGTTCAAATACTTAGTGGATGTCTAAGCTTGGGCAAATTATTTCTCTCTCTCTCTCTCTCTCTCTCTCTCTCCTTTAGAATTTAACCCAATGCCTTCACACTGACCTACATCACCAAGTCCCTTTGTTTTTTTATTTTGAGATAGATTCTCCCTATTTTGCTTAGGTTGGGCTTCAATTTCAGATCCTTCTGCCTTAGGCTCCAAGAGAGCTGGAATTATTGGCCTATGGCACCATGACTGCCTGAAGTTTTTCTTTTACGAAGTGGAGATAATAGCAAAATATAGTTTGAGGGTTGCTACAAGATTTGAATGAGATAATACACGCACATCAATCTGCTTTTTCAAGACACTATACCACCTGTTTTTTGTTAGTGATTAGTGGGTTGAAGAAGAAGAACTTGTATATGTCAATGATATTCTGAATGAACTGAGTTAGTTCTATATGCCAGTTAGCTACATGAGTGTGCCTAAGACTACAGTCAGGTATTGGAGGATTCATCCCTCATTGCGCATTCATGGCAGAGAGTCCGGGAGTGCTTGCAGGAAGAGTATAGGACCATGAGAGATTAGGGTAGAATCGACAGCTGAGGGAGCTCAAGGGAACTTGATTAGGTAATTTCAGTTTTAATATTATAATACTTTTTTGTATTTTTCTAGAATAATGAAAATGGTCAAGATGGAAAGTCTTCTGAGTAAGGAGCAAGACTTACCATTATTCACAAATACCTGTTTTTCTATCACTTCCTGGATTAAAATACATGTAAGAAATTTAAGGAAAAATTTAGAACGATGAGTCTAGAAATGTATGCAGTCTGCTCTAGTTATCTTTGCCTAAATGTGAAAGACTTTTGCCCACTAAGCTTTTGGAACTACAGATAATTTTCAGGTGTTTTGGAATCATATACATTGCAGGTAAATTAATAGCCTTATCAGCTCTAATTTCATTGTGTGCAGGAGAATTTACTCAGACTTCTAAAAATATTTCTTCAGTAATATGCATTATTTGGCAGTTCCATTTGTGAAGTAGATCCTTACCTATTAAATTTGCAAAAGTTTTGTCATCAGAAAAACTGATGTTTTTCTAATGATACTCCCAAAGTAACAATTTTAAGTTAGGACATTGGAAAAGCTGTAGTATTGCTTGAAATTCTCACCATTTGAAGAGTTTCTAAAAAATGTGATCTGCTATGGTGGTGGGATTGATGGCATAAGGACATCACTGCATCAACAAGAAAAGTTTAATGTTGTTCATTTACATTGTAAACAATTCCCCTCAGATAATAAAGGATGTAAGAGTTGCTGCATTCCAATATTTCCCTTGGAGCAGCCTCATTGAACTCATTTGTACAGCTGATCTTTTATTTTTCAACCAATAAATGTTATAGCTCTTCCAATGATACTTTTGTTTGCCTTGATTTGTAGTCTCTTGATTCTTACAAAGTAGAGATTTCTTGGTTTTTGGTTTTATTGCGGAGTAAGGGAGCTTGTTGCTTTATTTGTAGAATCAGATGTTTGTCTTTATTTCTAACTTGTTTGTTTATTAGGACTTGTTTTAAAAATATTTGGCCACATGTAGAAGGTCTTTATAAATTGATTATTTGTGACTAATCCCTAATCCAGATTTTAATCTGATACAAATAGAACACAGAGCTCCTTTGACTTCTACAGTTGAATTCAGCCCAGAATATTGTTTCAAAAGTTACTTGTGATCTATCTATAAAACATTGTTTACTCTATTTTTTCTATGTTTTTAAAGAGCGTTTTACTCGTATGTAGTAATTATAACCCTATATGTGATATAGGGTGATAATTCAATTTTGTATACAATGTGTAATGATTTAACTAGCATAATTAGCATTTTCATTTCTTTGAATGCTTATCATTTCTTTGTGTTGGGAAACTTAAATTTTTTATTCTAGTTATTTATAAAATACATCAAGTATTATTTATAATTTTGAATCTTATCAATTTCTGTTTAAGTGAAAAGCTTTGGAGTTTTATGTAGTGCCTTTTCTGATTATCTTTCCCTTGAAAAGCCAGTATCTGAGCTGGTTACAGTTGTGGTATTTTAATATTCTCTTGGTTTCTCTGCTCTCTCTGTTTTCAGGCATTTTCCTTGTCTTGAGAGCTTATCATTTATCATTTAGTAAAATCTTTGGTTGAAATATAGTAGTTTAGGATAGTAAATCGCTTGGAAACAGAAATTTTACACCAATTTTTTGGTTTGTCTTCTTTGAAGGGTAGTAATTATATGCTTGACTCAGTTCTGAACCGGGATTTAAATTCAGCCTATATAAATTTACCTACTACTTTAGTAATTTTAAGGAATATTGTACCACATGATAATTTTTTCGAAGTCCAGATTTCTCATTTTTAAAATATTTTCTTCATTTCTTTTTTATTTTAAAGAGAAAAAAAAAACACAGAAAAGAAAAACAAAAAAAGAGAGTCATATAATTACTATAAAAACAAAAAACTCAGAACAATAACAATATAGGCATTTAATACAAGATGATAGGAATTTAACATTGTAATACTGCATACTGCTATCTCCAAAAGAGTTGCTTAGATTACCAGACATACACATGCAAAATTGATCTAATCATATGAATATTAACTGTTCTTTTCCAAGAACTAATAGAATTAATAGTACAATCCGCTTAACTATTTCATGTATATGCAAACAAATTTATATTTTTTGCCTTTTTCCTTCTTTTCTCCTTTCCTTTATCCCAGTTATTTTTCCCCTTTGTGCATTTTCTTACCCTTTCACAATATCTACTGTAGATTTTGGAACTTATTTACTCTTTCAGTGTCTTACACTAGAGGGACAATATAGTATTTACTCATGTGAGTACAATTTATTCTCATTCTATCATGAGTTGTTGAGTTGGTGTTTCTTTCCCTAGAGTCACCAGTAAAAGGTGGTCACAATCCTGCTATTATAAGTTAGTGTCTTATTGTGAAGTTTATAATATTTTCCAACAAAAATTCTCTCACCTTCTGGAATGTTAGCAAATATTTCATCTCTTTGTTAATTTGAAGTATCTTAAGTGTTGTCATTTTGGGAATATAAAAATTATTCATTAATAAAGTAAATTAGCTTTTCTAGGTCAACGATTTTATATATTGCAACTGTGTCTCCTCTTGAAAGACATTTTCTAGTCCTGGCTCCAGATGAAACAGTGCGGGAAGAAGAGCAAATCAATTTTCTTCCTTCATGGTATTCCTGAAAAAGATTTCCAGGCTAATACTGAGACCTGGCAAAGGGAGTGGGAAATAAAACACTGAAAAAAAAAACTATAAGCTATAAATCTTATGAAAAATCAATAAAATTAATCTAAAGCCTGTGTCAAGGTTCTAAATAATTGTTAAAATATACAATCATGAAAGCAGTCAAATCCGTGGGTAACTCTCTGTCCAAATCTCTGGATAGTTTTTCTGGAAAAGCAGGAAGGACAGTTGTTTTGAACTAACTCACCTCAAGGCAATTTCAGGCTTTAAAGTGACTGGTGATTACAGAACTTTCATTTCCATGATAGTTTTTTGGAGAATGAAGTCCCCCCACCACAATAGCTTCCTCTTGGGAATTTACGGTTCATAATATTTGCATTAGTATGCACATTCCTTTTCAGGTTTATTTTCTTTCTCTCCGATACAGTCATTCTGAAATTGAAATGTTTTTAGCCACACCACCCCCAACTAGGATCTATGTACAAGTGTTCAAATACATTGTTCCACTTTGTAAAATTCTTCTATCTTTTCACTGCCCTTCGTACATTTTACCCATTGAGTAGATTAATGAAAGTCAAACATGCCTTATTTTAAACAGTTATTCTTCTGTTTTCTACTTTTATTTCCCTGTCAAAATCATATCAACCCTATTCTGCTAACCTTGTGAGAACTCAGCCCCTGGTATATAATGGATGCTAAAAATAAGTAAATGAACACATGCTACATAAATAATTAGCATGATATGTAGTGGGGTCTAAGGTCAGAAAGGGAAATTGGAAGGTTTCCTGTGGATATTGTCAGATAAAAGTTTGTGTTATGTGTAAAATACAACTGAGACAGCTTAGTAAAAGAGATGTTACTCAACATTGCTGCTAAAACAAAGAGCTTATTACAAAATAGATCCTGATAGGGAAGTTGTGTATTTATGGAGTGTGTTGATGTGTAGGCTGGGGATGTTTATAGAAATTTTAGGCAGTTTCTCCATATTTCAAACAAAAGAGGAGCAATTTATAAATTTACTGAAATACTTATTGAGCACAATTTATCCACACAATACTACAGTGAGTAAAATGGAATAATTCAACATATATTTATGAATGCTTGTGTGCTCAGTGTATGTCAGATATTATGTAAATGTGGCAGACAAAATGACAAATGAATGAAGACAATGAATAATCCAGCAAGTCATTCGCATTACTAACATGTTAACTATATCGTCTTTTACCACTTACCAATTGTTTTGGGTAGCAAGTACAAGTCACAGCCTACAAACTAAGAAACATAAGATTTTAAAAATATTTGCTCTTAAAACTTTAGTGTTTTAGAAACTAATGTATGTCTTCAATTCCCAGCACCAAAAAACAAAATGAAATGAAACAAAAACAAAACAAATAAAAATTAGTGTATGTCAAAATATTACATTTTTTAAAGGGTAAGAAAGTAATTTTATGCAATCAGAGATTCTCTATTTCCTACCTTTCTGTCTAGGACCACGTCTAAATGCCAATGGTTGTCCATAATACCAGGGTGTATTAGCTTCCAGTAGCTGCAGACACAACGCTGTTTGAGTGATTACTCTCTATCAACAGTAACATCAGCTGGTAAGTTCTTGTTCTAGAAACTGGCCATTAGTCTCTGTGGCTACTGTGATATTTCCTTGTTTTCAGTTGCCAGACAGTTTTAGAATCTTCTGCTCCCTGTCCTTTGGGGGCACCTGGAAAATGTCTTCCATTCTTGCTCCACTGAGTAATCTTCACTTCCAAGCTTCCAGGCGCTCTCAAAATAAAAACAGAGTGATTTGCCTGGAAAGCAATGTGGTAATTAAACATTTCAAGTTCTATTACTACAGAAAAGAGGAAACAAATACAGCACAGATGTACAAGGTAATGGGAAGAATCTGCTACCCTAAGGACAGGGCCCTGTCGTTCTGTGTTTCCCATTGTCCTCACCCTGAGTCAAGGGCTCAGGGGTCTTTGAAAGTGCGCTCAGATCTGCTTCCTCATTCAGTTCCGCTTCAGCAGGTGGGGGTTAGGGGGAGGGGCAGAGGGAACAGGAAGTCTTCTCTCAGGAAACACTCACCTTTCCCTAGAATGACGATTGTTTTTTTCTGAAAGTCAAAAACCAAAAATTGATCATTTTTTGTTCTTCTGAGTTATCCTTTTTCCTGAGTTCTGGAACATAAAATGATTGATCCTAACTATTTAATTGGTCCTAAACAGGAGACAGTCAGGACAAGATGCAATGATAAATACTAGGAGCTAAAACACTTTGGCCATGATGTCAAAATAGTACCTGACTAGGTATGAATAACTTCAACTCTACTTTTAAATATGATGAATTCTAAATTTTAGTCCTGTTGCTCTCAATTTAATTTCAAAAACTTGAGTTTCAGTACTTTCTTCCACAATTGTTTACATAAGCAGAGGACTCAGGATTGTAAAAATTTGCAAGCATATTTATGATGGTTAAACACATAGCTGTGAAAAAAATTCTTTGCAAAGAATTTAACAGAAAATGAAATCTTCCTTTCATGACTTACAGGCAATGCTAAAATCAAGGTTAGAATTTAACTTTTGCAGTAGGAACATTATTCCAGTAATCTACATACTGTTTTGGTTGGGATAAATTTTTTGTGTCCCACTTGAAAGTTTTGCAAAAAACCCATTAGTACAACAGAATATATGTAACTGAAAAAAGGAACCACAATTTCACCATAGATATAATAAAGTTCTTAATATCTTTTGAGAATTATGAGAAATCATTGTTCATTTTTATCTTTGTTTTGTGTTTACTATGAATGGATTTTCAAATGTGCCCAATAAATTCTTCAAATGCATACAGCTTTTAAAGTTATTTTTCTAATATGTTTTGAAATTAAACACGACTGGAAATGATAGCTTTTTTTTTGTTTTTAGATAAAAATTTATCAAAAGGGTTAATCTCACAAACAATAGGCTTTTGACTCAAAAGTAATTTGATAACAGTATTTGTTTGCTAACTATACTGAATTGCTCTAGAGATGTTAATCCTACCTTTTTATTTAACAGTTGCTGTCAAGAGACAATTCATCAAAACAGAATCTCATTAGTATTTATCCTAATAATTTACTCAGCCAGATCACACTCTCAATTTTGTCTGATTCTTCTTGACATCACAAAATGGTTTCCTACCTCTGATTTTCATAATGGAATTTCAACTGAATTCACTCCCAATTAGATTATTCTACATACAAAATGGGATTTAATAACTCAGAGTGAGAATGATGCCCCTGAAAGGGACATGGGTGATCAGAAAGCCCAGCCCTTTAGTTTTACAGATAAGGAAGCAATTTATATTACAGGTTCAAGGTTACACAGCCATGCTATGAGTATATCAAATTCAATTGCAATAAAAATAACATAAGCCAGTGGTTGTGTTTCATAAGGATGAATTATCATTACCTGCATTTGACTTCTGCATACTAGTCATTAGTGTGTGTGGTACAGTGGCCTGATGAGTTTTTGTTTTATATATTCTTGGTACAATGGATGTAAATTTTTTATGGCCATATTTACACACCAGATTCTCAGTTCAGTACAATCACTTTTCCTGTAACACTGGAACAGACATTGCATTCTTCAGTTGAGCATGGAATGAATATGATGCAGCTGGCTCATACATAGGGGCCATACTGTATGAGCAATGAATAGAGCCAATCCTCATATTTGCACTTAAAATTTTGGAATTATTACAATATGACTTCTTGTGTGTCTGACTTTGGGCTTGTTGAGGCGAATATTTTTGTTATTTGAGTTATCTCTTTTTGCTTTGTTTTTATCCAATGGGAATAGTGTAAATATTTAAGTTAATAAAATTAAATGAGATGGCTCTGTCTAGTGTGTATCTGTGTTCTCTGAATAATTTTTGATCTTGTCTAATTCAGTCTAATATACACTTTGATGGAGGGTTAGTATATTCTTACATGAAATTTTAGGACCAGTCAAATAAGACCCATGGAAAAGCATTTCACAGATTCTGCTCCTCATTTCTTTTTCTCTGAGTCTAACTTAACTCCTCTGCCCTTTAAATAAGAGACTGGTGCTTTGTCTGAAGGATGATAATGGTGACTCAAGTGCAGAAACATAGAACTCTTGAAAAAGATGGTCAAAAAGATTTAAGTTTGACTTGAATTTCTTATACTTCATCATATTCAGTCATGTGCACTTTCACTGTTGTTCAAAATATCTCTATTAATGTTTCTTATTATTATTACAGAATATCTGAGCCAGGTTAACTTTATAAGAAAACAGATTTACCTAGTTCCTAGTTCTGGAGATGAAAGGTCCAGAGCTCACATCTGGTGATGGTCTTCTAGCCTGCAGAGTTTCAAGGTGACATATTGCAAGAACTAGAGAATGGACATTTCTGCCTGTGCGTCTCTTTCCCTTTGCTTATCAGGTCACCAGGATTCAATCATGGAGACTCTACTCTAAAGATCCTATTTAATACTAAGTACTTGTAGTAGGCTCCACCTCTAAACATTACAGTAAGATAAAGTTCCACCCTCTCCATAGCATCGAATTATAACTTTGGGGATTAAACTCCTCCATGAATTTGAGGGTAACAAACCATATTTGAACCATAGCAAGATCTGTATCCCTTTCATTTTCTAACAGGACATTTCAAGTGGGTCAATGTTAGAACACAAAACCTAGGTTGACAGACATATGTTACCACACTTTTAACAAATCTGTGGGCATATGGAGCTTGCATATTGCTGCTGGGATTGAGTGGAGGCCACATAAAATTACAAGAGGGCAGAAAACCTTCTGGGGTGAGACAATAACCAAATAGCTTTTGAGACTTTGATATTAAAGGATCTGATCAGTTTTGATGGCTCTAGCCATGACTTAATAGCAAAAGAGCCTCAAAAAATAATTGACAGTCATGTAGAAATAGATGGGATCACAGAACTCACTTTTTCAAAACCATCCAACATGGAAGAGAAATGATTCTTGGTCATAGAGATTGTTTCTTAATCATGATAACATGTAGAATGTACTGGGTGAATGTTTCTGAAAGGCTACATTAGTGTCTTGGTTAATTTTCTCTCATTGCTGGAACAAAATACCTGATATCCAAATTTAAGTGAGGAAAGATTTATTTAGCTCACAGTTTGTGCAGGTTTTAGTTCATAATCCGCTGACTCCAAAGCAGGGTGGAATGGTACAGGGGCAACGCTTCAAGATGGCAGAAGACAGCAAAAGCAGTAAGAGTAAAAGGAGGGGGCAAGCCTCTTTTCCTCCCTTATATTGTAAGCAGTTTACCCCTACCCAGGAGGTTGGTGTAGCACTCACACCATCTCCCTGTCTTCCTCTGGCACAGGATGAGTATGTTTTGAAAGTGAGGACCCTGGCCGTCTGCTGAGTTCCTTATTTAAGCTTCTAAACTTCTCAAATTGACACAATGTATCAACCATAACAATTAAGAATTATAATATGCCGCAGTGAATATCCTTTTCAAAACAAAATTTCACTGAAGTGTAACATCAAGAACTAGAGCGGGCATGGTGGTGCATACCTGTAGTCCCTGCAGTCAAGTGGTTGAAGCATGAGGATTGCTATGAGTTCTAGGCTGGCTGGGGTTACATAGTGATTCCAAGACCAGCCTGAAGTACATGGCATGGCTCTGTTTAAAACAAAAACCAAAGCCTAAAATAAAAAGAAACAAACAAAACAAAACAATATAGAGATGCAGAAGTAGTAGCAACAATATCCAATCTCTGAGGCTGTGAGCACTGATACCAATCATGAATCTTTTAGTTTGAAAGGACTGTACCTTCCTTTTTGATCTACTTGTCAAGAGCACATAGCAGATAGGAGGGATTTTTGGACAAGACTGTGCTACCTTACATCCTTTGACATGATGCTTGGAAAGGAAATCATAGACCATGAGTGGATTCCTACTCACTGGAAACATGGTTAATACGCAATAGCCCAAACTGTTGTAATAAGCAATGCCAGTTGCTTTCATGCAGATAGTTAGAGTCCCTGCTTATAACCCTTGAGAGAAGGCCATGAGAAGGAGGGATTGTGCCTGGCTTATTCCCTACCACTGCCCTAGTTCCTGAAACACACTACAAAGCATTCAGTGAATTTTGGGGAAGTCGATAAATGATAAAATGGCTATGTGTTTGATTTTTCAATAACATGGTAAAGTCTAAAATTCAGAAATAATTTCAGATGCTTTGTACACTTCCCTTTTGGAATCTCCTCTCCTTTTCTTTTCTTTCTCCTTTTTGTTCTATAATGTCTTTAAGTCAGAAAGTATTTCTGTTCGACTTTTCATCTATCCTTTTTTTTTTCCCCTCTAAACTGATTTCCAAATATTCTTAGATTTACCACTTGCTTTCTCAACCCCGATAGATCTCTGAGAAAACATCCGGTCTTCTAGTTTCATTTGTCACTTGGTGAACCAGGCCACTTGTCACTCAGTCCTCTACATTTAAGAAGTAGATTTATATAGTATCTTTTGTTTGGAAAGAGGAGGAAGCTATGCAAACTAATGTTTAAGAGTAATGCTTTGGCTATTGTTAACACATTCTATTATAGTTTCAGCTTCCCAATTTTAGCAACAATATTAGGTCTGAAAAAACATGATAATTTCACAGCTAAAGGGCTAGCTCATCTTTCTAGAGAATAAAACTGTCATTGATCTTCATGACAAATTGAATATGGGTGTCTGAAAATATAGACCTTGTTTTCCATCTTTTATTTTTTTTTCATTATAAGGATGACCTTGTTTCTACTGTAAATCAAAAGTAACTGGGGCCTTGTGGCTTTCATAAAGTTATAAAAAAACAAAAATGGGCCCGGAGCTCCTGTCCTACTCTATTTCACATGTGGGACAAATTTTGTAGGTCTCTTCTTTAGTTTCTTTGTGTGGATATTTGCTCTTCAAACTTCTAGTTAAGGAGTGGAATCATGCACAATAAATTTCTCAATTTTGATTGGATAATTCTTTCAATAAAACTTCATGGCTTTAAGAAACCAAAATAACTTAGCGAGATTCTGCCTCAAAATAATTATAAAAACAGGTACTGCAAAAAACAATCACAAAACCACCCAAAGTAGTAGTAACAGCTCAATCATATGTCAATTTTTCTCTTACTTTAATGCTAGGGAAATCTCAAAAGAGAAGGGAAAACTATCATTTTGATTCCCACTTGCTAATTCATATAAATTTGGTAACACACAAAATTATTTTCTCATGGTTATACTACAGTTGTCCATAGGAAGGGTAGAAATTAAAGGTGTGAAGAGTGGAGGTAAAAATTCAGTTTTACTAAAGCATTTACTGGGCACTGTACTTTCAAGAAGCATGAACTACAAATCCAATTATGACTAAAACTACAAAAGTAGTAAGAGAAAAGTGCTATTAGGACAGAATAGACACTTGAGTTTTACTTAGAACAAATAGAACTTTCACAAGAAATTCACTTTATTGGTAGTTAGTATCTACTGATTGTTGTCTGCTGTTTGCTGAGAGTTATGTTTCTTATACACATCGACTTAATTATCATTTGTACTATCCATAAAAGATGGGGATTATTATTCTTATGTTACAGAGATGGGCACCAGTGATAAGAAAGAGGAAGAGGCATGGTCAATTCCATACAATTGACACAAAATTGAGTCAGTTGGATTCCAAGTCTGATGCTCTTAGTCACTATTCTATAATTTCTTTTCTTTTAAATATTTCTGCAGCATATACATAACTTTCATAAATAAAATTACCTTCTATTTTGTTGAAAACATAGTATTTCTATTTAAAGAATTTTCTTCACAAAGACTTAGATATATTGAAAACCTTGGTTTATATTCTATTTCATAAACTGGGACTGTTTAAAATCTTGGATTTTTAAAAAATGATACATGTATTAACTCTCTAATTGCCAAACAATACCTAACACCACTTAAAGGAGGAGAGGTTTAACTTAGCTTATAGCTTCAGGGGATTCAGTCCATGGTTGTCTGGTTCCAAGGCAAAAGCATCATACAAAAGGGCATAGTGGAGCTCATGACAGCAAGGGAAAAGTGCCAGAAAGAAGAGGTCAGGGACCAAATTCAGTACCCAAAGTCATTCCTGCATAACCTACACAGGCAAACCCAGAAATGTGCTTTACTAATCCACTATGTGGCTCTGAAGTCAATCACTTGACATAATTCAGCTTAACTATTGCAATGCCCTTTAAAGATATATTTTATAAGGAAAAATGTAGAAACAAAAATTAAGGGGTAAAAAGGATTAAATTATGAACACATATAGCTTCTAAACTCTTGGTATGTCCTTTTCTCTCTAGTGGAAAATAACAATTGATAGATTGTTAGCAAGACTAATTATGTAAGTTTTCTTGGGGAAAAAACTTCAAAATAAATAAAAATTGTATGTTATATTTCAAAGGATGTGAATCACCTACCTGTACAGCACGATTTTACCATCAACAACAATTTCTGTCAATTAGATTTCTAAAATTCAAAATGATACATCTATGCAATTGATATAAATTTCATTTGTAATAAAAAACTCTTGAATGCATGGGTGAAGAGTAAAATTCTTATGTTCAAGCAGAATGATCTTTGAGACTCAATCCTCTATTTGTGAGTTTTTCTACCTTTTTATATAAAGTGGAAATAAAGTAATAGTCAGTAGATAATTGTATTTAATAATACAATACATATGAAATGCATAGTACAGTTTCTTGTATAAATAAGCAGCAGGATATGATAGTAGTGGTTAGGTGATCAGGGTGCATCACGATGAGGATGGTGAGGGTAATGATTACGGTACTGGAAGAGGTGGTTGTGGTGGTGGTGGTGGTGGTACTGGTGGTAGAAAGTAGACTTGTCTTATTTTGGAAGACTTCACAGACTTTAATGTATTACAAGCCTTTTGTATATCTTGCTAATGTATACACATTAATTCAGTAGGTCTTGGTAAAGTCCAAGACTATTACTATCAAATTCCCTGATGATACTAATGCTGTTGACCCAAAGATCCAGACTGAGGACAGTCTGTTACTCACATATATGAAAAATAATTCAGAGCTACCATTAAGAGTGTTTCTCAAATGAGGTAAATAAATATAGTGACTTTTGCAGCAATCAGACACTGTGGAAAGAATTTTGGCTTTATGACCACGTGCTTTGACCACTGAACTATTAAATTAAATAAGTTTTTTGCAGCAAGAACTCTCTGACCTCCACAGTGGCACACAGATATGCAGATGTGAGTCCTTCCTTTGAAGAATTTACAATTTCCCTAAAATGACAAGGCACACATGAATAAAACATGCATATGACAATACAAGGATGAATAAAATAAAGTGGGAAACTACAGAATGAGAAATCAGTGCAGAGAAGAGTGGAAAAGGCAGAGAAGCTGCTGTGTTTGAGTCAGCCATGGTGATTATTGCATAGGCTTTTGTCTTTGTCTAACAAAGAGGCTACTATACAAATTTGGTTCTTTCAAGGAGCCAAAACAAACAACTCTTCCTAAACAGTGGTGAGAGATAGCAGTGCCTGAAGACATGCAAATGAAATTCCACTGGAGAAATCACTGGAGAAATTTCTGGGGATGAACTGTGAATAGAGGGAAGTATTGCTCTTACTGTAATATATTTGGGCCATTGCCAAGCTCAGGGCCTTTCATTAGAGTGGGGAGTTGCTGCCAATGGTCATCAAAGCATGAACTAAGGAGACAGGAGGTTTGTTCAGTAGCAAAGTACTTGAATATCATGAGCTGCCTGCAGAACTGCACAAAAATGTGAATTGAGTAGTCTGGTATTGCAAGGCCCTGAAATGCAAGCCTTCAAAATGGTGGGCTGAGCCGGGCGTGGTGGCGCATGCCTTTAATCTCAACACTCAGGAGGCTGAGGTAGGAGGAGTGTTGTGAGTTCAAGGCTGGCTTGGGCTACAATGCGAGCACAAGGCTGGCCTGAGCTACACAGTGTGACCCTGACTCAAAAAAAACAGGGTTGGGAGTTTGACTCAGCGGCTTTCGCGCCTGTCAGGCAGGTGCGAGGTTGTGAGTTCAATTCCCGGTGCAGGAAAAGAAAAAAATGGTGGGTTACTTTCAATAGTTTAGGAATGGAAACATGGTGGGAGAAGTTTAAAAATACCTTGGAAGTCTATACTTAAGAAGTGCTTGGAGCTTTAAGAAAAGTTATACTGAAGATAGTGCTACAAACACACCTCAAAAAGAAAGCAGACACAAACCTGGTAAAAATGTTCATATCACATACAACTTATTTCTTCTTTGATTCTTACCTCAAGATTATTATTGGAGAAAGTCAGTGGAAGAACAGCACTCACGGATGCACACATGTGTGCTTCTATGCACACAAACTCTCTCTCTGTCTCTTTCTTTCTCACACACACATTTACAAAGGCCTAAAGGCAAAAATTCTTTATCATTTTGCAAAAATTAATTAAAGCAAGCGAGGAATGGAAGCAATTAGGGCAAAGTGCTGTGTAATATAAAATACTTTCTAATCATTGCATCTAATTAAAAAGAAGAAATCATGACTTTTAAAGGTCCTTAGTTATTATAGAAGAAAATTAATTACACTTCTCAGCTGGACATTTAGGGATGTCTTTGTATAAAAGAGATGTCCAACTAAGGAGGCTTGGTAAGTCACAAAAGATCAATGGAGTTTTTGAGAATAGAGGCAGCTGAGAATTCTGTATAGGAGAAGCTTGTTTGCTGATCAAGAGAAATGTTTACTGTTCATACTAGAGTTTGAGAGGAAGATAAGTTAACTTCTGTGATTTGTCAGGTATGAGGACTTCTAGTAAGTCAGACTTGTTTTTATCCTAAGTATAAATGGACTGGTCTTAAAGAACTAGCTTTGAATCCATTTATATTCAAGGATCTGAAGGCAATTTAGGCTTCGGGGTTTTTATTATGCACATAAATGATTTCTACCAATGTTGGAATAAAATCTGTTGGTCGTTGTTTTTCTCGTTAATAAGGTGATGGATATCAGTTTTTAATCTATTAATTCAACTTAATGGAATCTTCTTTGCTTTGGGCTAATATTTTTTCTTTTAGAATATTATTTTTTCTTGTTCTATAAGCAACACATGCTCATTAAACATACTATAGAAAATAGAGTAAATCTTTAAAAAGAACAGCGATAAATCAATTATTTTCTCTTAATACAACTATGGGAAAAGACACAATGATAATATAGTTCTCACTTCTTATCCAAGGGGGAATTACTCCAGAACCATCTTCTGAAATACATGATATAAAATGCTGCCATACTGACATGTGACTACATACATTCTGTCATATACTTTAAATCACCTTAAATTACACGCCGTACTGAACATAATGTAAATGCTGTATAAATAGTTGCTATACTGTATTTTTTAGGAAATAATTACAAATTTGTTTCTAAATAATCTGTGCATGTACAGCACAGACAGACCCAATGTTTCTTTTTTTCAAATATTTTCAATATGGGTTTAAATGAATCTGTTGTTGCAGAATCAAGATGTGGGGGTGGGGGAGCTATACTGAGAGATTTAAAATTTCAGAGCGTTACGGTTGCTCCTTTGCAGAAGATGACGCAATCAACTTTGACATCGCTCTTTATCATTTTTGTTAAATATTATCCTGAGTAAGTATATATTTATTATTTTTAAAAATCAAAATGGAGAAGGCATTTGTTGAAAAAAACATAATCCTTATACTGCAAGCAGAAATCAGCATAGTCATTCTCACAACTGCTGCTTGTCACTCATTCTCATGAGCTTGTGCTTCCCCATCTGTCAGGTGAAATCTCAAGTCAGCCTCACAGAGTTTCTCCTTCATAACACATAAGTAGCCCGGCCTCTCATCCAGCTGCAAACCTCTGTCTTTCTCCATCTTAGATCTCCTTTGGGCTCACACACGTGACATGTTTGTGGAGTGGGGAGATAATGGGGGTCAGCTACCTCACATTTTCTCTACTTATGTTTCACTTGCAACTAAAACTGCCTACCCTATTCTAGTTTCCTAAGGAGGAGAGCAAGAGAAGAAAGATGTAGAGATCAGAAAATGTCTTACCAGGCAGGTATATCACCATCTTGCTTGGTTGACTGTTTGATGTGCCAAATATCCAAAAGTGATTTGATATTTACTGTTTAATTTTGTAGTTTTTCAAAACCTATGTACTACTAGGTGATAGTTTTTGCCAGTTGCAGATGTAACTATGCCCCATCATCTGGTTTCCTCTGGGCCTCCCATCGTCCTCTAGGAAGAAGAGCGGATAAGGACGATCCTCACCCTCCAGCCCACAGGCTGTGACCACCGTGGCTGGCTCCAGGCTTCAGGTAGGCCGGGCAGGCTGCAGGGAACTTGGCCTCTGCTCACTGACCAGGAAGGTCACTGTGGTACAGGCCAGGAACCATCCTCACGTCATGAAATTCCATGTCAGTATTTCATACTCCTAGGGTCATTCTCCCAGTAACAGATCCTGAGACCCAGATTTGCCGTGCAAGTTATTTACATGATAGGCGATCTCATGAAGCACTGTGACAAGATTGACAGAGGAAGGACAGGACACCAATAACAATAAAAATGCACAATGCTGTAGGCAAAGAGGACTCATTCTCAACAAGGAACATTAGGAGATGGTGTTGCACATGTCCAGAGTCATCCCCAAGGGGAAAAGATGAACTGGTGCTAATTTATTCATTTAAAGATGCTAATTTATTTCTGCCATTCACTGAGAGTTGCTTCCAGGTAGTATTGTACCTTCTGTATTTGAGCCCAGTCTGTTCACAGGCCAGGCGAGCTCATGCACTAGAAAAGATCCGTAGTCTAAGGACTGAGTGTGTTTCCACATGGACACTGTCAGGTCAGCATGTGCTAGCATGGAGATTGTCCACTGACTGTATCTGCCCTTTACTTCTCAACTGGAGAAGAAAGAAGTTGTTTCTTCAATTCCTCAAAACCGTTTATTTTTAAAAATCTATTTTGTTTAGTTTTCTATTTGTTTGCCTATTCAGTTAGTCATATTATGATAAAATTCATTTAAGCTAAAATTTTTCATTGTAACCATTTTCAGATATATTTAAGGGACATTAGCTACACTCATGATGCATAACCTTTGTCACTCCACATTTCTAGAATTCTGTCATCATTCCTCCCCACAAAACCCCCTGAACTTCTAAATCAATAAGCTCCCATTTGCTGCTTCCCTTCGTGCCTAGTAACTTCTGTTCTACTTTATTTCTCTGAATTTGTCATTCTAGGTAACTCATGCGAGTGGAATCATATTATATGTGTCCTCTTTTTTGTGTCAGAAAACATTTCTTTTCATATCCTCATGGTAGGTGGTAAGCTGGAAGTTCACAAAAGTAATTCCAGAGACTTTTAATCATGTCCCGTTCTGGTGGCCTAGTACTTCTCAGGGTGTTCTCGGCTTCAAAGCCAAAGCACAAATAAAGGCGATCTGTTTTGACAGGCTGTCCACATCTGTATAAGTTCACTATAATCCAAACACTGTGAATTCCATAAGGGGAAATCAGACTTATGGTTTTGCCCATTAGTAGTATATCCTTCCATGTCATACTTGGGGGACTTTGATACATAAACTAATGTGATTATATGAAGCTTCAACTGGTAACAGTCTATTTTCCCCTTTGAGGTTTTTAGATATTCTGAAAATCTGGAGGGAGATAAAAATAACTTCTTTAAATGCATATTTAATCTCTTTGTTTAAATGTTTTCTCCTTCCCAAAGGAAAGTGATGTTAGTAACGAAGGTTTAAAAAATTACAGAACCTACTGAGCTTTAAGGTCAAGAACTGCTGATGGAAAGAGCAAACTTGCTTCTTGTAAACCATTCGTGTTATTAACTCATTTTTTGATTCCCATGCAGTGTTATTTCCAAAAAAATTTGAGATTGGTTTCAAGCGGTTTGACTATGTTAACGAAGACAGCTTATACTGATGAAGCATTTTAGCTTCCTTGAGTAAAAAAGCGATTCTTGACAAAAATCCATCTCCTCAATATTTTCCTGCTTTAGAAAAAGGAATACTGAGGGAAAAAAAATGGAGAAAGCATAAAAAACTTTGCTCTTAAAACTTAGAATTCAGGATTCTATAGGAGGCAAAGGCAGTGGGAAGTGGTGATGGTGGGGCACATGGCAAGGAAACAACCTTTCTGGAAATGATAGTATGGAGGAGTCTGCTAACAGAAATTCAGATTATTTTTAGACTAGGGCTTGGAGAGTGAGACTAAGGGCGTGAACGCAGGCAAACACTAGACTGACCATCAAACAGAACTGTAACAGACTTTACCAGAAGAAAACAGAGAGAACCTGCTCCAGTTTAATTTAATTCATGGTTACCTATCCATATCAGGACATGGAGAACAGAGAAAAATGAAATGTGCTGAGATGAGGTCACTTACATGCAGATAAGGGGAAAACTGGATAGTACTGGCCACAGTCTCCAGCCTGCCTGGACATTAAATTTCTAAAGAAAATTCTATGTCAGTACCATTGCAAACTTTAACCATATTTTAGGTATTTATACATTGCAGAGGAAGACAATTTATATTTATTATATGCATATTATGGAAATGGTGACTGAGGCACATTCAGATAGGAATCACTCCTGCCTTCCAAGCTAGATGTATTCATGCTTTTAAATTGTTCTAAGACTAAATTTCAGTGACAGAATATATTGCAGTGGTTCAAATACCTTAATAAGCAACAGTCAATGACATGCAATTAATTTGACAACAACCAATCTGAAATTTGTAGATAGGAATTATACTCAAATTTGCTCTTGTATCTTTAGCTTCAGCAGACAAAAAATGTAATAATCATATGCAGTTCAGAGGACAGTGCAAACTGGACAAAGCACCAGCGTGAAATGGCCTATTTTTTCCTCGATAACAGCTGTTAACTCCAGGCTGTCAAGTATCACCTATCGCTTAAGGAAATTTCTGTCAGAATCCATAACCTTCCCATCAATGACCTCTAGCTAAAGAACACTAGGAACACATCTATGGGCTGACAATCTGATATTATTTTGGGGGCTGCAGAGAGGGAGGATGTATATCATGGAGGTCTGTGAAATATCTTAGCAGAAGGATGTGAGAAGGGACCTGATACAGGGACTGGGGTGTGTTATACAACTGTAGGACGAGTTTAAGATTTTCAAAGAGTTTAAGAAAATGAGACTTTGTATTGAGAACTATCGAAAAGTGGAGTAAATTCTGGGGTTTGGTGTTGTCTAAGGCCAATTTATAATAGAATCTTAGAGACGAATATTTAACAAACAGAAGTGTGTTTGGTTCATGGCTCTGGAGGCTGAGGAGTCACATCTGGTGAGCACTTTCTTGCTGCATGATCTCTTGACAAAAGAAGGAAAAGCAACAGAGTCAGGGGAAAGGTTAAATTTGCAGCCTCAAGTCCTTATATAGCTGGCATTAATCTACTCCTGAGGGTGGAGCCCTCCTGACCTAAACACCTTCCATTAGATCCCACCTCCTAACACTATTGTACTGGGGATTATGTTACCAAAATTTAAACCATAGCAGACATTTTACTGCATCTTTCCAGAGGGCATACAGACCTGAGCTGGGCCAAAGCTGGCACTGATGAAGAAGGAGCAGTCACTCGTGTTAGCCAGGGAGAGAATGAATGTGAGGATGCCTTAGACTTGGTAGCTTGCACAGTTATCTTGTTTTTGCCTGTGCTTAGACAGAATTGTCAAGTAGAGTTTTTCTTTCTGTGCTGGGAGTTAAATTCAGGGTTTTCACACTGAGATAAATTTCTACTGTTTTTTTTTTTTTTTTTTTTTGACAGCATCTTGCTAAGAGGCTAAATTGCCCAGGTTGGGTTTGAACATGCAGTATTCCTAACTCGGCTTCCCATAGTAAAATAGTCTCTTTTTTTTTTTTCATCTTATTTTATCGAGGTTGTGGAGCAGTCTTGCCCAATGCTGATGCTCTATGAAATTGCTCATGTGTAACAAGAGAACTCCATTTCCTAATAGCAAGGAATAGTCCAGTTTAAAGCAACATGAAGATGTAGCTACTAATATGAGGCCAGTTCTTAGCTGTCAGCTGCCATTTTTCTTTTTTTCATTCATTACTTTTATTTATGATCAGGTCTTGTTCACACAGCTTACTTCCTTCCTTGTCTAGTTTAAGCTTGAGTTGTCACTCAGGAACCGAGGCAAAGGTGAATCCTTGGCCCCACACGGTCTCCACCCTGGGGTGCACTGTCTGGGTGCTGAAGGCCGCGAAGAGCTTGCCTACACTTGAATCCCCAGGTGCAGGCTGTCACATACCTGGTAGAATTCTTTTGCTCTCTCTCCTTTTTTACCTCCAGTGACTCATCTCATGCACTGAGATGACTTTTCTTGTGCCCATCATTTCTTAGATTCTCTTCTGCCCTGGCTCCAGGCCAGTCAGCAAATTCTTTGTCTAAGCAGGAGCCCAAAGGGACCATTAGGTCCCTTTCTCTTCTTCCTACAGTCTTCTCAAATTCTGGGCACCTTCTCTTAAAGGGAAAAGGGTAGCCCCTCCACTTCCCATAGATAAGGAGGGAAAACTCACAGCACCCTTTAATAGCCTAAGAATTAATGACTGTCAAGTCAAAGGTTTATATGACTATAGGCCTTATTTTAGAGGTGCTGGCTGGCTTGATCACTGGGGTGTCTATTAAAGCTTATTTGGTTGTTGTTTAGAAAGTCCTGGTATAGTATTTGTCTTCATTTTTTCTCCTAGATTCAATTAATGCTTTGTTGGTGTTGGTGGTGGTGGTGTTATTGTTCTAGCTTTCTCAGTTTGTAATTCTAGACCAATGAGAAAAATTGTCAGAATATCATCCAATAGGGTTTTAAAAAAGAATGTGAAATCTCTTTAAATATTTAAATTCATATTTAGTCTTTATGCTAATTACAAATATTTTCCCCAAATTTATACAGGCATATCCACTTGATCTTGAATGGAATCCAATCTTTGATTAATACCTACCTCTATAAGAATTTCTTTCTTTTCTTTCTTTCTTTCTTTCTTTCTTTCTTTCTTTCTTTCTTTCTTTCTTTCTTTCTTTTTCTTTCTCTCTTTTGCCTGAGGATTGAACTCAGATTGAACTCAGAGCCTACAACCTAAACTACATCCCTGGTCCATTTTTAATTTTGAGACAGGGTCATGCTGAATTGCTAAGTTGCCTAGGCTGGGCTCAACCTTGTGATCCTGCCTCAGTCTCTCACAGTGCTGAGATTACAGATGTGCTTCCATGCTTAGTTTAAGAAAATCTTTTAAAAAGATTTACAGGTAATCCTTGGGAAAGTATATCATGACTGATTAGCAATGTCTGTCATGGGTATGGCAAAAGAAAGGGAAGACATGCACACGATAGTTTCTTATGCTACTGGGAGTTATTTTGTGCTGTAGAAAGCAACAAACTATTCAGGAGCAGTTTATAGTTTTGATATTTCTACTGTTCAATTTGAAATTGTTTGCAAACAGATATGAACTGGAAAAATCAGTTTATCAGCAAATGAAAATAATAAAACACATACTAACATAATTGTTGAATGAAAAGATAATACAGAAATGATGCATAAACTTCAGTCACAGTTGGCAACTTCAGTTGAATTAGACTTAAAAGTGGCAGATTTTTAAAAATCACAAAATATGCTTGACTTGTTTGAGAGTTTATTCAGATTAATTTTAGTAATTGGACTTCAAAATTTAAAAATATATCTCATTTTTGTTATTGTGACTGAAAGCGTGAGCCTAGTTAAGTAGAGAATTGACTGAATGAGCTGAGATACTGAATTGACACTCATGAAAAAATTAGATGAGAGAAACTGGAATTTAAACAGTGCACACACCAATGAAAACTGCAAGAAAATATGGCAAAAAATTGCTTCCCTGTTAGAAGGATAAGTTAGTAATGCAATAAATATCAAGACAAAACTATTCAGAGAGCTAAATCTAGTCAATGTAAAAATGGAAAAGAAATGAACCATCATTGGCACTTTCACCCATGTTATTTTGACATAATAAATCCTTTTGCCTTAGTGGTCAGTGGAGAATGATCACAGCACTCTGGTCATTGTTGCCTTTTATCCACAAAGATTTTTGCAAGACTCTAAAGAATCTTTGACATTTATAGTATGTTAGCTGACAAAAACAAATCAATGGAAACTTCAAAAAGGGTATTTGTATTGATACTTGGAATTAATCTGTTATCCATTCTGGGTCAGTAAACTGGTTGCAAGTAGCAGATAGGTACAAAGGATGTTGTCAGAAGGTGGGCTATAAGTACATACGAAAATTGTCAATTTAATAATCAAATTGATATGAAAAGAAATTTCATGGCCCTTTGGTTACTGTCACAGAAATTATTTAAATTCAAATTATAGCAAACAAATGCAAATAATCCATTTAAAATACCAAAAGTTAACATAAACAATTCATTGAACGAAACCAAAATTTCATTTTTCAGATTTGGAAGCTTACTGAATCATTTCTTTCTGTGTGTAGAGAAAAATAAGCAAACTCATTACTTTTCAATTTATACCAGAATGGAGATTGAGACTACATGCTCATCCAAGAAATCAAACTTCATAACTTCAGTTCTTGGCTTTCATGACATAAATGACCAATGCAATATTAAGCAGCAACTTTTGCCTGTTTTTATTTTTTTCTGCTTGTAAACTTTCACTTGAAAATACGAGATGAGCAAGTTTAGCAGTGAAATAGATATAATTTAGAGTTAAATAATTTAATTTATGTCAACACAGAATCATTAAACAGTGTAATTTAGTACAATCTCATAAGCTTTATTTACTTCAGATACCTTATCTGTTCAAGGGTAATAATAATGCTTAAAAATAGAATTAGGGAGACAGCTGTGATCACACCTACAAGCCATGACGTGAAATCTGTGACATATAATAAGCACCCAATGAACATTAGTTACTTCCCTAAGCTATCAAAATCTTTATGCTTTTTGCTATTTAACAAAACAATAGAGTGTGATATGCATACAATTAATTCAGATATTTTTACTTTGCAGAATACCTAGTGTTTAATCCTTGGTAAGTTCTTCCTCATTATTTGAATTTAATAGTAGCAAAGTTACACTAACCATTAGGACAATTCAAATGAAAATCACAAGCTCCCACTTCATATCTACTAGGACGATGGGTTCAGTTAAAAAGAGAAAGCAGAGCAATTCAAATCCATATGTAGGTCTGGTGTGAATGAAAATGGTGTAGCTCTTCTGGGAGTCTCCCTTTCTCAAAAGGTTACTTATAGCATTATCATATCACCTAGCAATTCTAATCCTAGAAATATACACAAGAAAACACAAAATATTTATTTACACAAAACTTGTTCACAAATATTCATAGAAATATTATTTATAATAACTAAAATTTCCATCAATTGGTGAGTAAGCAAGCAAAATGCATTATATCCATGGGATGGAACATTATTCAGCAATAAAAATAGAATAACGTAGTCGTATATGCTACAACCGATGAACACACTGAAAATGCAACAAGTGAAAAAAAGTAGTCAGGAAGGTTACTTATTGTATAATAGCATTTACATCAAACTTTCAGAATAAGGCAATCCATAAAGATGGAAGCTAGATTAATGTTCAGCTAGAGCTGTGGGCTTGGTTGAGGTGGAAGTGATGAGGAGTGGCTGCTTATGAGTTGAAGTTTCTTTCTGAAATGATGAAAATGCTCTGAAATTGTAAAAATTGTTTCATACCTCTGTGGATACAGTAACATTCATATAATCATACACTTAAAAAGCACCAAAGTTAATAGGATCAGGAATTTGGACAGTACTTAGAATATATAATAAAGAATAAGTCGAGTGGGGGTATGTAGTAAATGCCTTCACCATAGCTGTTGCTAACACTTGAAATTGGATAATTTTTACTACTGCAAGCAACCCTTTCAAAATGCAAATTGCCTTACCACGGTAGCATATTAACCCTTTCATATGCAGAATTATATTTGGAGGTTGACATTCTGTAAGTAAATCTTTTTTTTGTTTTTGAGGAAGGTGAAGCAAAATGAAACATTTTGGAACCTGATGCCCATGCACTGTTTCTGATGAGCATTCTCTCTGACCCAAGTCTCCTTTGAGGTCTTGTAGGATTTCATTCATTTATCAGTCTGAGGACATAAAAGCAATAGATCTAATACCCAAGTCAGCATGCAACTTGATTGCAGAAGTGTATGTGTATTCAAGCAATGTTTTTTAAATCTTATTAGGGGATTTAACCTGCTTTTGAAATAACCAATTCCTTCTGTGTGAATCAGAGACTTTGGACAAGTGGGATGCTTATCTTATCTCTTGTTTTATAGAAGGGAAAAAATACATAACTTCATCTCTCCATATCTGAGAGGGATTGGTTCTAAGACACACATGGATGTCAAACTCTGAAGATGCTTAAATTATTTTCATAAAGTGGTGTAGCTTTAACATATAATCTATATACATCTTCCCAATGAATACTTTATATAATCTCTAGATTGCTTATAATACCAAGTCCAGTATAAATGCTATGTAAATAGTTGTTATACTGGATTGCTTAGGGAATACTAACAGGAAAAATCAAGCCTGCACAAGTTCACTAAACATACATTAAACATTTTCTTTTGATCTGTGATTGGTTGAGTCCCCAGATGAGCAACTTGGGGATATGGAGGGCAGATGGTATAAACAGCCACAAACAGGTTGTCTGTGGGATGAATTGGGGCTCCCTAAGAAATGGGTTTCTTGTTCTGTACAGTGGTATTTGAATGGTTTCAGTCACTTCCTAAGCAGGGCTTGTGTCTTGTGCTTCCCAAAGATCCTATTATACCCCTAATAGCTCAACCTGTTGCACTCACTTTTTTGTCTCTATAAGTGTTTGAGTTTGTGGCTGCTCATTTCAAGTTTTAAGTACAGACACCTGCTAAAGTTCAGGTTTCTTGTAGACATCCTAAAATTCTAGAAAAGCTGACACATGCAGATCTTTGTCTTTAGAGCTCTCTCCAGTCAGCTACCATCTGACAGCCTTTGGGAGTATGCTCCATGGAATGAGAACTATTGATTCTCAGACTTGACATGTATCAGTATCCCCTGCAGTGTTTTTTAAACTACAGATTCATATTCTAAAATCCATGCTAGAGATGCTAATGTGCTCACAAAACTCCTAACTAGGAGAAACTTCCCTGATAGGGCTGGGTGGTTTCATACCAAGCACTGCAGTGCTTACTGGACACCACCCAAGGAATGGAGAGTGCAAAAAGCCAAAAGTTTAGTGGAAGAAGATAATTTCACTTGGAAGACTTATCAGACCACTCCTGAAGCAATTTATCATTCTTAGTGGTCTTAGGAAAATGGAAACAGCAGTTGCTTCCTAACATAAGTGGGGGTTGTGTATTGACAAGTCCATTTTAAGTTGAAAAAATAATAAGTCAAAGATGTATTGAACATTCCTAATCTACTGAACACCCACATTTAGCACCATGGTGCTCCACTGTAGAGTAGCATGGTTTTCCCTCATGATCCTGTGGCTGACTAGGAACTATGGCTCATTCCTGCTGTCCAGCCACAAGAGAAAGTATTGGCCAGCCTTGGAAAAGACCAAAATTCAAAGGATGGTTTCTACTGGATGCACATTGCTTTGCAACACCACAAAAGTAATAAAAAGTTAAGCAGAACTGTCAAAAGTTGGGAATCATCTGTGTAGAAAAAGTGTAATCTCTGGTTCTTCACCGAATCTCCCCATGGGGTCCATGGTCCACAGGACAGAGGAAAGCATGCCAGATAATCAGACAGTGGGTCTGCTTCCCACAGTCACCCTTCTACCAACTGTCTCCTACCCACTCCCTCTAGAGAATTTTATTTTTTTTTCTTTGCCAGAATGATTATTATCCTTCAGTATTAACTCATTTCCAGCAACACAGTACAGCTACACAATTTTCTCCAGGGGCTTACTTAAATGTTGCAACTTGTCATGGCAACCAAAAGAAAAGGGAGGAGCAATTTGCATAGCCTTGTGAAGTCCACTTTCTTACTCTTCTTTTACTCCTGGTGGAATGGGTGTGTGTAGCTCTTGCTTCCCTAAATCATAACCTGGACTCTGTTCAGGTGTTTTGAATGACGGGTTTACCTGGTCTTTCATGGACACATGTGAATTAAGTTTTATATTATAGTCCTGAGACTATTTTTGCTAAATTTATAAAAATATTTAATCATTTATTTCTATTAGATTATTTATATGCACATCTAGTCTGTATGCATGTCTATCAGTTGTGTTCTTTATTCTTGACAAAAATGACTGATTAGAAAGGTTTCCTTTTCTATACATTTCATTTATCTTCAATATCGCTCATAAATATTGAATTAAGCAGATTTTATGGAACTTATCATAAATTGTAGTTTTCATTGAATGTAACTGTGACAGAGAAGAATTCACTACTCTCAACATCAATAACAATAACTCAAAGTTTTCAAGGCTTTAACCAGGAGGGTTCTTACACTATGCAAATTATGGGTTAGTCCTTGCAGCAAAGCTATCAGCATGTTTTGTCCTGTAGATCTTAGCAAACTCAGGGGATCGGCAGGATTATATTTTTATGAAACAGGAGTATTAAGAATAATTCTTTTTCCTACTGTAGAAATAAAGACACTTTAGCTTTCAAAAGATAATTTTCAAAAGGTAGTTCTGAAAATGAACATTTATTGGGCACTTATCATACATCAGTTATTTAGCATGTTTTATCCTACTTAATCCTTGTGATGACCCTGAGATAAGAGATGAAAAACTGAAGCAAGGTTAAATATTTAATATCATATAAATAGAAGAAATGTTATTTCAAACTGAGACAGCCACTGTGGTGTGCATGTGGGTTTCATGCGCTAGATGCTTGGTCTACAGTGCTGCAGTGTTGGCCTTGGGTAAGGCATTTAAGAAATGAAGCCTAGTGGGAGGGAATGATGTCACGGGGGCAGTGACTTTAGAAATGATAAATGCTGGTCTTGTAGAGTAAGTTAGTTCCCAGGAGAATGGGTTTCTATTAAAGAGTGAGTCTGATGCCTGAATCTCTGGCTTCTTTTCTTGCCATGTGATCTTTTTCACACAAACCACCACCCTTGTGATGCCATCTGCAATGAGGCCCCTTCTAGAAGATAAAGGGATGTTGCTGCCCAGTCTTGGATTTTTAACCTTCAAAACTGTAAGCTAAATAAACTTTTCTTTATAAACTACCCAGTTTTATGTATTTTGTTATAGTGACAGAAAATGGAACAACAGCAAAATTAAAATTGTTTATATACATACAACACACACATGCATACATCCACACAAATTCATAAATTTAACATTGTGTTAAGTTGTAAAAAACCAAGAACTAGAATTAGTATGTACTGTTTTACCACTAACACCACTAACTTCCTCTGTCAACGTTATTTTTACCTTTATTAAGTGCTGATTATTTGATGCAGACTGTCTCAATTAAACTTCTTCAAACCCCATGAGAAGGTACTACTTGTGCCCTCATTCTGCAGGTGGGGAAAGCAATTATCTTTACTTCTGCATTGCTGATAAATCAGAGCATGCCTGACTATAGAATCTAAACTCCTCATCTCTGCACCACACCACCATGAGTAAGAATTTTATCCCCTATGTGTTTAGGTGCCAGAAAGGTTTTAAAGCATGGGCCTGAGCATGATTCAAGAATGCTGAACAACCTTTGGTGAGCACATTCTAGAAATCATTAACTGAATTGTTGAAAATGTTCTGTTCCCTATTTTAATATTTCCTATGGCTGACAGCTGGTGTCCTCATTATAGGATTGTTAATAATTATTGAGCCTGGCAAACTGCTGGTCCCTGCTGAATGGGAGCCATCTGAAGCTTTTCCAGTATATGTATGGAAGGTAGTTAGCTATTTATGGATCCACTTTTTATAATCAATAGTGAAGAGTTTGATGACAAAGGCTTATGTGCCAGGCCTTATGAGTGCCAGGTAAGTTAGATATTCTGTAAATTAGTGAAAGAAAGGGGGTAGAATTCACTCTTAGGTGTCAGGAGGAGAGAAAGAAAACTTCATGGGCATCTGTCACTAAAATGGTCACATGTACATGTCTTCTGAAAAGCAGCATCACATATTTGCCATGCTGGCAGGTTCCTCATTTACTCTAGAATCCTGGGAAATACAAATTATCTCTTCCAGGATCACTATAGAAATAATGCAATACTCTGATAAAAAGAGTTAGGACTTTTCCTTAGAAAAATGTGAGAGGGTCTGATTTATGTCACCCCATCCCTTACAAATGCATCAATGTCACTGCCTCCATAAATCACCAGATTAGGTGGCTGGAAAATGGCCATCAAGGTGGTTGGCACAACCTAGCAAGGGAAAGTCAGTGCAACATCTGCTTTACCTGCTGCATTAGAACTCACTGAAACATTGCATAAGATAGGTATTAAATCTCTACGTTTTTGTTTTATTTTGTATTTAATTAACATAAAACAATTATACAGATATACCTCAGTATAGTCTGATATTTTGATAAACCTATACATTATAAAACAGTCAAAACTGGGTATTTAGTGTATCAGCCACCTTTTATCCTTTCTTTGTGGCAAGAACATTCAAAATCTCTTCTATTTCAAAATAACACAGTACTGTTATATAGTCACTCTGCTACGCTTTCATAATTCAATATGTATAAAGATTAGGGATTGGGGCAAGAACATTCAAAATCTCTTCTATTTCAAAATAACACAGTACTGTTATATAGTCACTCTGCTACGCTTTCATAATTCAATATGTATAAAGATTAGGGATTGGGGCATAGCTCAGTGGTACAGTGTTTGATGAGGCCTTGGACACCACCTGCAGCACACACACACACACACACACACACGCATACAGAGAGAGAGAGAGAGAGAGAGAGAGAGAGAGAATGACTATCATGTAGGAAGATCTTAAAGATGTTATTACTATCGCTATTATGAGTTACAGCATATCTATATTTCCATGGTGGCAAAAAAATAAATACACAGACCTCAAAAGCAAAGATTACACTAGTATTTTTTAATCGGGATTGACTTTTTCTCTTTTTATTCCTCTATAAATTCTCACAATTTTGTACCAGTTCTGTTTCTATGAAAAATGGACAACTCTGAAACACTTCTACTTTCTTTATTTCTAAGGACGTCAAAGGGCCAATAATTTACTTCGTCGGTGTTGATGATCGGTCTGTTTTGTGTCAAATTCTATGGAAGCTGTTAGGTGTCCGGCAGTGTAAGAGGATCTTTAGGGAGATTACAGTCAAATGGAGAGGAAGACATGAAGAGTCAGACGGGAGAGTATTCTACTACTAGAACACTGATTTTTGTTTCTTTTCTTTTTGTTATGCAAAGGGAGAGAGCATTCTGAGAAGTTGGAAGAGATTTCCCAAAGGAAGTTCAAATATATGTGTTAGGCTTTAAGTGATGAGAGTTGGTTAAATAGACTAAAATGGGACATTTCAGGCAAGCAAAGCTGCACGGAGTGACGATATGTGTGAAAATAATTAAAACAGGGCTTCCTAAGTAACTTTGGGGAATGCCAACTGAAAGAAATTTAGTGTATTGGACATCTTTTTGCCATGGCCAAATATCTGACAGGTGGAACTGAAAGGATTTTAGCTCATGGCTTCAAAGCTTTCAGTCCACGGTCAGCTGGCTCTGATGCAGAAGCTTCATGGTGGAAAGTGTAGCAGAGGGAATGTGGTCACTTCATAGTACCTGGGCAGCAGAGAGAGATAGCTGAGAAAAACAAGCAAGAGAGAGAAAGGAGAGATGTTTCAAAGCCATGCCCCCACTGACCAATTTCCTTTAATCAGATCCCATGTCCTAAAAAGTTCACAGAGCTGAGGACTCAACAATGAATTCATTTTCACCAACCTTACTTTTAATGCAGTTGTAGAGACAGACTGCCTATTTGGATTTTCAACTCGACTACCTAACTACTTAATAACTATGTGCTATTAAGTGAATTATTTATACCTTTTAGCCTCAGTTTCCTCAGTCTTATAAAAACTAGAAAATATTGCTTTTTGTCTTATTGGATTGTGTATATAATATTAATTATTTATAATACCAGCCTAGCATGGTTCATGCTGTACTAAACTATCCAACAATCATTTGCTCTGCTTTTTAATTTTATAACATTACGTCTAAAATAATATAATGCTAAAATAAAGTACATTATGTATTTTGATGAGATGAAGTATTCTTATCAAAGTAGATCAGCAGGATTTGATATCCTATGTCAATTTCTGCTCCACAAGTCATCCTTTTTTCTTTGAAGAAAAATAGGAAATATTAGCTACAAACAAGACATGGTAGATCAATTTAAACTTCAATGTATAAAGTACCACCTCCACACATTTGACCCTTCTTTTAAAGGAAAATGAAAAAATATATTAGAAAAATAAAGAAAACTGGCTTCTTCATAATCATGACACAGTAAAAAATGAAAGTAGAAACAAAGGTTTGAGTCAGGTTTAACCTTGGACAGAGAGATCTTCAACATCAGCTCTTTGGGTGAACAATGTGCTGCTCAAAGACATGGCACTGATTTCCTCTGTAACGAGATCTTTCATCTTAAGGCGTGGGTGGCCCTATAAGTCGTTAACCCTTGCCATACTTCAGAACTACGGAGTGATGGCAATTTACAGTTCTCTGTGTAAAGATCAGGGAGGAAAAGTTGGAAGAGAATCATGAACTACTTGGTTGTATGACTGAGTCTGAAGCTCACAACCCCTTTCCTGTAGCAACATTATGACAAGGCCTCTGTTCTTGAGAGACACTTCTAATTTCTCTCTCTCTGCAGTTCTTTATGCCATTTCTCACTTTCAATAAAACCAATTTACAGAATTCAATCTGCAAAATTCAAGAATGCTTCTCATTAGTAATTGGAAGGAAGTGCTTCTCTGAAAATTGCCAATTTAATACAGTATAAAACAGAAAAAGGAAAGAAATTTTTCCATCAGATCTATGGGGCATGAAATGCGGGCCTGTCAAAAGATTCCTGTTTAGTGTAAGAAGTGGTCTGATTAAATGATTGAAATTGACCACTGAGAGAGTTTATGTTTTACAAAACTCTAGAATTTGAACTTTATTTCCCTGACTCTTGCTCAATCAATTGTTTGATTTGCTCTAAGAGGAAGTACAATATAAATGCAGGAAAGCTCACCTAGCTGATTCAGAAAGCAGGCAGATGTAGAGGCTGGGAAGTCCAAGAACCTGGTATCAGCACCTGGTGAGGGCCTTCTTGCTCCATCATGACATGGTGAAGTGCATCACTTGAGGAAGCAGAGCCAGCTTGCCAGCTCTGTTGTCTTATAAAAGCATTAATGCCTGATGCGGGCCTTACCCATCTTACTTATGGGAGACTTCATCTTGTCTTAACTTCCTTCCAAAGGACCCACTTCCAATACCATTACAACATGATTTTGGGGATTAAGTTTCTAATGTCTGAATGAATTCCATGGACAAGCGAACTATAATAATTACCAAACTACTTTTTTATAGCCTGCCCTTGGTATAACTTTGAAGAGATTATAAAGGCAGACTGTTACTTTCTTGTCTTTTGTCTCATATTCCTTTACCTAATGGTTGCTAAGCCATGAAAATTCTTGCTAAAAGTCTGTGTATTTGAGAGAATTTCTGGATTTAAACAGACCCTAATCAATGGCTAGTCCTGGCAGGTGCTGATATCAAAGAACAGCACTGGGAAAGATAAACTGTTGCTAGAAAAGTAAAGGAGTGGGGGGAAAATCCATGTTTGCTAGGATTTCTCTCAGGGGAAGTTCTAAATTTCAGGATTGCAGACTTGCTCACAGTGCCACTTGGCACACAGAGAAGATCCACACAATTGGGCAAAGTGAGTGCGTACCTGCCTGGTGAAGAAGTCCCTGGGATGTTGCACCCGGACCATGGAGTGTGCAGCATCCCACCACAGAGGGAGGAAATTCAAGAGTAGTTCAGAGAAACAGAAATGTGGGTGCAGGGGTGGGGTACCTTTTGATTTTTAAAAGAAGAATGAAATGAAGATTCTTACCTTTAAAATCTCATGCTTTTTTAGCTGGCATTGAATCCAAATGTCTTTATGGACCGGTGATCAGGCAAAAGACACTGTACTCAGATCACAAGATACAAACTGCTGTGGGATGTGATTGGGCGGGCAAAAGTGATCATCTAGACTGCAGGAGTATTTGTGTATGTGTACGTGTGTGTGCATGTGTATGTGTATGTGCATGTGTATATGTGTCTCTGTACAGTCAAGGAACATGGCTGAGTCACATTAATAACTGATTCAGTAAATCACCTTCTATGAAGCCTGGTCCATCCATTAGGCAGAATGGAGCTTTGAAACTTGGGGTCAGTGTGGATTTGCATAATATAAAATAAAACCACCACTAACTTTAGAAAAGCAATCATATTTCCTAATTTCTCTCTTATGCAGTATATTAACCCCTCCTTTAAATAAATGTAAATCACATAGTTGAGACTGTTGATTTATATAAATGCCAAAATGTTGACCAACTTTCAGTGGCCAAATATTTTGTGATGTCTTAGATTTACATTCTGGAGGAAGGAAAGAAAATGTGAAAAGCAGCAAAAGTTTCAATGAGTTGATTACAGAGGTAGCATGTCCACATATAGGTGGCAGTTTCCAATTGGCAAATACCTCTCTTCATTTACCTTTGTTCTTCCATTTCACTTTTATACATTACCTTCATTTTCACCAAGAAGAAACTAATTTGCATCACTAAAATCTCGATTAAAAAGCCAATGTATTTCAGAACACACAGTCTCCTTCACATAGATTAGGTCAATCAACTTACACCCTTTTAACACTTAGGTAAAGTTTCTTACAGTGATGAGATGGGGATTCTGGAAGTGGGTAGGTGTCATGGAACATGAAATAATTTGGCAGATCTAACGACTAGTCTAAGAGAAATCTGAGAGTGATGGGGTTATATTTTCACCTAAGAACTTATTCCTAGGATATAAAACAACCATATCCAAACAAACTTTCTACTTCAAACATGTTAAATAAGGCAGTAGCAAAGGTACAGGAGACCTCTTTCATTCTTTTTCCTAGTGATCTTATTATTCACTGATACTAATGGTGCTGTAATTTGGGAAATAGTGTGGGTTAAAAATTTTTTTAAGTGATTCTAGGAACTTGAATGTTATTAACACTCTTTGGGAAAATAGAAATTGTCTCAGGGTAAAACAATTCACTGACATTTTTGTATATTGTAGAAAACAAAAAAGTTAAAATAGACATGCTTATGTATGTTTGTACAGATAAATTTATATAGAGAGGATGGGACATAGAAACAAAGACATAATAATGTAGCACATGTTGAATTTTATGGATCTGAGTGATGATACACTGGTCTTTAAATAACTTTTTTTTAGTAAAAAATAAAACAAAATTTCATAGCAAAATTATAAGACAATAGCCATAGTAAATACAGTGTATAATGTAAATTATTCCTGAAAATATTTTATAAATTTGAAATTTGTTCCGAGTAAAATGTTAAAAATGTCATTGTGATCAGCTATATTTGGTGCAAGTATAATGTCTACTGTAGATTCATGCTATAAGAAAGAGGTAAGTATGAATGGCTACATTTATTGGACTTAAGCTGATAGAAATGTGTTGTGCAAAGATGATTGCTGTTAAATTTTACCTAGAAAGTAGTGGAAATCACATGTCACATGAGAGATATTAGAAAGTAAATCCAATGAATTTTATGTCTCCTTGAATGATATTGTCACATCCCCAACAGACGCTGTTACCAGTGCCCTGCCATTTTTTTACTCTGCCAATGTAGGTAAAATTAACAAGAATGAAATTTAAAAGGGAATTCACTTTCTACATCCATGTTCATGAATACCAACTCTGTGCTATTTTTCCTTTTCTTCCAAAGACAATTTTTGTGTTTTGTGCAATCTCATTCTTTCTATGTATATTTTTTCAGAAAAATATTCATATATACAAACTTGTGAATTCAACACAGTAGAAAACAAAACTAATAGGTATGATGATGTTCTAATAATAGGCTAATAGGATAAGGTTTTAGGCATTTAATTAAGCCTCTCCTTTCTCGCCCTTAAAAAAGCAAAGCCAACTGCATGTTATAAATGGAGGCAGCTGTCACTGTGTTGGTGACTACAGCCACATGAGATATGGAAATTGGGGCTCAATGTTTCCAAGACTTAAGAAGTTGGAAATCAGATCTGTTAGGCTGAATGATACTGAATTTTTCATATTTAAAAATAATTTATAAAGTTCAAATCACTGTGTGAGCTAGTGTTACAGAGAAACAGAAATCCCCTTTTTGGACTGGATCTCACTATGGGCCACCTGTTAACTATCCCTTCCCAGTGATCCTATAATGGACTAAATTGCATGCAACTGCATTCCTCTCCTGAACCCTGAATCCCTTCTGTGCGCGTATTTGCACTTTTAAGAAAGTGATTAAAAGTAAGTGAGATGATAATGGTGGGGATCTAACCCCATATGACTAGTGTCTTTATAAGAAGTGGAGATGCCAAGATTGTAATCCACTAAGAAAGGCCATGTAAGAACATAACAAGAAGGCAGTCATCTGCAAGATAAGGAGAGAGGCCTCAGGAGAAACCAACCCTGCTGACGTCTTGATCATGGATTTTATCTACTACCCCAACTGTAAGAAATCATTTCTGTTATTCAATCCCACGTAGTCTGTGGTGTTCTGTTTTGGCAGCTTGAGCAGATGAATACAGGTCTTTTTTTCATACCCAAAGTGAATATTTTAGTAGAAGGGTATTATATCATAGTTCATTTGTTTCTGAAACATTGGTTATAAGAGTCTTTGCCATAGCTTTGTAAATGTCTGTACCTAATGAGTTGTTCTTAACCCACCATCCATACTTCCCAAGTTCATGGAAAGGGTTCCGTGAATGTGGATTTGGATGGGGTAAAATATTTTCACTAGCTACTTAATGAAACGCAGCATTTCTTTCTTGGAAAACAAATCACAGTAGTATAAGCAGTAACTGTGATTTTGTCACTAATGGAAATCAAACTATTGCCAAATCATATTACAATTGTTACAGATATCTCAAATAATTCTTTAAACTCAATACTATTTTGAAATTATAGTAATTATGAGATCTGCAGCTTGATCTTATTATTTTATTCATTAAAAGAAGCATACATAACAAATGTGTTTTTAATACTTTGATAACTATTTTACTCTGACTTCCTTTGCAATTTTACATATTTTATTATACTCATTTCAAAATAGTTTGCTAGGGAGACTTTGTAGGCTTCACCATGCTACAAAGCGTGAGTGGCACAGAACTTTTAGACATCTGTGTCTTAAACTATTTTCTGAGTGTAATGTGAATGACCTGGCCTTTGTCAAAGAGTAATCTGAACTTTGTCCTCCAACCATAAGGTCTTAAAATAAATAAATGGGGCATGAACTCAAGCTGTGAGAGAAAATTTATTTGATTGCCCTGTGCTGTCAATACTAGGTACATGAAACAGCCAGAAAGGCTGACATGCTAGAGTGTTTTCCACTTAAGTAGCCCAGTATGTCCACAAGATAGTCCCTTTCCATCTTATGAAAAACTCTCCCAGTTAAGCCAGTCTTCCCTTTCCTTCATTGCTTATTCAATATTTCCCAGCTGAATCCTTGGCTACAAGAATAAGGGAAAACTGAGTCAATCTTCTTTTTAACTGAGTTCACGATATACGGTAGAGGTCCTTGGGACCAAGCAGGTGTTTAGGCAAATCTGGATACATGGTTGAGAGGGAGCATAACCAAGGACTAAGCAACAGAACCAGCTCTTTGTCCATGTACTTTTTTGAGCCTGCTCTTCCCTATTTCCTCACCCAGTGTCATCACTGTTCGCTCTTCTCTGCCCTTCCTGTTTGAAGACACTTTGTGTTTGGTTCTAAACCCTGATTTTATTTTCTTCCCAAATATATATGTGTGTGTCTGCATGATTTGTCAAACGTTATTGTGCTGGATTGTGAAAATTGGTTGGCTTGAGAACTGTAAACACACTTCTGGATGTGTCTGGGTAGGGATTATACCTGGTCTCTGACCCTTTCCTGTCCACCTTCTGGCCACCAAGAGGTGAGAATCTTTCCTCCTCCAAGGCTTTGTGTCATGATGTTTCTGCTTTGAAGCCAGCTGACTACAGAGTGAATCCTTTGAAATCATGAACCAGATAAATCTCCCTTCCTTTTAGTTGTGGTTGTGGTACCTCAGTACCTTTCTCCATGAATGAGAAAGCTGTCTACTAGATAAAAATGATTCAAATGGGGTCATTGCTTTTGTGTATATCTAACCATGTGGTTCAGAAGCCCTTGGAACTGGTTTCATGGAAGCATTTAGAAAGACTTGGAGGTGCAGACTAGAGAAATTCTATAATGATCTTAGCCAAGCTTGATGGCTCAGGCTTAGAGCTCATATCAGAATACTGTTATGAATGTAGACAATAAAAGCCAGGCTTTTGAGGTTTCAGGCTGTTGAAGTTTGAGATTATAATTAAGATTTTATTGGAAATTGGACTAGAGATCTTGTGCATTACATTCTAGAAAATAAGTTGGCTACATTTTTGCATGTCCTGAGCATTTGTGGGCATGATTTTAAGAGCTGTGTTTAAGGGTTATGAATAATTTGACAGAAGAAATTCTAAGGCAGCATGAATGCTGCTGTCTGCTGGTGGCCAGATTTATATTGAGAACTGCAAAAAAAAAAATGGCAGAACAGAAAATCTTGAAACACTTAAATTTGGATGAAAGAAACCATGTGTAATGTTATAGTCAAAAAAGGTGTGGTTTCTGAAGATATTAGTGTTCTTATAAAGAAACCAAGGCTGTCTTGACAATCAGTAAGACTCAACTTTTTTCAGGTTGAACAGTACAAAAGTTTCACTTGAGAATCTCCTGGGCCTCTTGGTCCAGAAGGGCTTTCTAGGGAACTGGTTACCCTGGATTCATTTCACCATGCTCACTCACCCAGACATTAATAAATTCCTGTAGGCATGGTCCAAGAGGAGGATACCTTGCTGTGCTGGTAGAAGACCTTGGTATCATCCCCATGATGGTAGTTGTTCAATCATCAGAATGCAACAATTGTGAGATCAGTGAGGCTTCAACCCTGATTTCTAAGGCTGGCCTGGGAGGCCAGATAAGATGCTCCTGAGAAGAGGGTGTTTGAAGCTGGTGAACGAAGTTAATAGTATCATGGAGACCCCTGAAAGTCATAAATGATAGAAATGTGGAAGCAAGTGAGCAGTGAGTGAAACCAGCCTGAGAGAGTCTGCAAGGGATACAATCTACAAGACCATGGGTGGAACTGCCATGTGGCCCCTATGCATGCCAAGGAGACTACCTGATATTTACTCTGTGAGAGTTTGGTCTTGCTTTAGTCTATTCTTTTCTGTCCCTCTAGACCTCCCATTTGGAATGGGGAGGCTTATACTGTGTAACTTATTTTTTTTATTTTTATAGGGGTTTATAGCTAGGAGTTTGCCTTGAGACTCAGAGGAGACCTGGAATTTGGACTTCTGAGCAATAGTGGATTTATTGAGACTTTGGGGAGGGCGTTAGTGCATTTTTAGTTGCATGCAGAATTGATATATCATGTTAGGTAGAATTCTGAATTTGTGTTTATTTGGAGATTAAGTATGGCTTAGGGTGATGTGTTTGGGTGTCAAGTTGTCAAAGGGTAAATATCAGAGTTAAACTTGATTGCCAACTTGATTGACTTAAAAGCCATCCATGGGTTTAATAAAGCACACTTATGGGTGTGTCTGCATGGGTCATAGAGGGATTATATCTTGTCACTGGCCCTTTCTTTGTTGGTGGTTTTCTCTTGCTCTAGTATCCCACCACCATAAGGTGAACAACTTCTCCACCATGCCTTTCCATCATGATGTTTCTGTGCTGTAGCCAGCTGAATTTAGTTACCTAATTTCAGTGGATTTTTGCTGTTGTTGTTGCTACTGGGGACTGAAGTTAGGGTTTTGCACAGGCTAGGCAGGCACTCTACCACCAATCTATATCCCTAGCCTCTTTAGTGGAATTTTACCCTTAAGGTCTTAATTGCCCTCAGAATAGGGCATCTGAAACTATAAGCAAGTAAAATCTCTCCTTCTTTAAGTTGTGAGTATCAGGTATTCTTTCCTAAGCATAGGAAAGCTGACTAAAACAATTGTGCTAAAGTCATGCCTACAATACCTCACCAAATCCTCCTAATAATCCTATAGACTGGGTTTTGTAATTGTTCATTTTCTAGAAGAGAAAATCAAAACATAAAAGACTACCTAATTTGCTCAAAAATATATAGCAAATAATGGAAGACTCTAACATAATTTTCTCCAATTTCAGAACCTCTGCTATCTTAAACCTAACTTATTTGAATCATGAACTCGTCATCTATTAACAAATAATACATGATTGGCTAGAGTATATTCAATAGTCCATAGTATTCTAATGGAGTGAAAGAACACATTTTGTAACAGCTTTCATGTGTATTTGTTTCTTCTTTATAGAAATTTCATCAATTATATAACAGACAGAGGATGCCAGGTTAAAGTGATATTCCTAAGGTTATACAACTGATAAGACAAATAATTCTACTCTTTTCATGACTCTGTCAAACTTTCATTTATTATACATGGGATCCCCTATGGTTCTATCAATCTCTCCAGGTAGAACAAGGCATAGCATTGATAGAACTGGACCAAAAGAGATGCCAAATTTGCTCCAATCACTTGCTTCACTTTGAGCGTGAAAATCTAGCCTTTCTGAGCTTATGTTCTTAAATTTAGGATAATGCAGTGGTTCAGCCATCTCTGTGCTGTTTCAGTCTTCAGTTCTACTAATTCTCCTAGAGAAAGGGTGCATGTTTTCACTATCTGTGATTCAGTTTGGCATCCCACACTTTGCTGTTATTCAGAGTAAAGTCTGGCTACAACAATCCTTTCATGAATGCATTAAGAAGTTTTGAGTTGATTAACAATGTCTGTATAGCAAAACAACAGAGAGATGATGATATATTGACTGTGTTCTTTAAAAAGGAAAATTCAAAAAAGAATAATTATAATGTATTAAAGTTATCTAACTTCAGTAGATTTTTGCTCCTGGGGATTGAGCCCAAGGCCTTGCCCATGACAGGCACTCTCCCATCAAAAGTGGAATTTCACCTATGAAGTCTTAACTGCCCTCAGAATAGGAGTAGAATCACAATCACTGTTTCTAGAGGAAGAGGAAGTTGGGAAATTGTTTTTTTTCCTGCATTTGGCAGGGTTTTGAGAAAAGCATTTTTCCCTCCTCTTGGAAAAGAGTGTGTACCAATCTCGTTAGGGAGGGCTTTTCACATCCTTTTTGGCCATCTGTGGTGTGATTAGCAAATACAGTGAATGTTTAAGTAAAATTTAAGAAATTACAGTAAAAGAAACATTGCCATTAGCATTCCTCAAGTTACATCCCGCAGTTTGAACACACTTATCTCATCTTTCTTGCCACTTTCTGCAACAATTCTGGAAATCTTCTTTTGTGCCTTTTTGTAGCTTTTATGTCCTGAATTGATTCTAAGTGAATAGCAATTTCTGTCAAGTAAAAATATTGCATTGGGTCCTCATCTACCTTATTCACCAGATCTGGCACTGTGTGACTTCTAACTCTTCCCCAAAATCAAAGTGACCACAAAAGGAAAATTTTTTGAATAGAATCAGACAGTTACTAAAGATAGTCACAAAAGAGGACTTCTTGAACTGCTTCGAATAGTGGCAAGAACAATGATACAAATGTGTTCAAAGTGAGCAGGAGTATTTTTAAGGGTATTGATGGCAACGTGTCTTTTACTGTGCTACATTTTTAAAATTTAAACATTCACCATATGCTTAAATCACACCTCATATATTTGATCTGAAGTGGAGGATCGGAATTTAGACATAAAACTTCCCTCAGATTTTAAGACAAATCAATTCAGCCACATTTGGAGAGGCATCCACCCTGTATTGGTTACCTCTGGAATTAGTGTGTTGCTTTTTTAATTGCTATTTCCTCTGTGGCTTCAATTAAAACAAACAACAGAGTTGTTCAAAAAGAAAAAAAAAGGCACTGGGTAAATTCCCCCATTTTGTATGCTTCCCGTATTCTCGTGGCTTTTGAAAGGAACGAAACTTTGAGGTGACATTCTGTGATTCACACTCTGCTCTTTGAGGGTTTCTCCCTCACTCTCAGGAGATCCTTGAGTCACATAAAAGCGACTCATTTATCCTTCTTTGACAACCCCCTCCCAGAATTTCACAGAGTTTCACCTGGAGTGATGCAATGAAAAGTTAGCAGAAAATTTCAAATAGCAAATGACCTTATTTCTTAGGTAGATACTTTGGTTTTCTTCTGGGGCCTATTTATGTTTACTTAATGGTATAGAGGGAAATCTTTCATAGAAGAGAAACTGACGCTGTGTGCAGTAGGCAGCCTTATTGTAATTACCCAAATGGGCACATTCAAGACAGCAGGACAGAATAGTGATTAAGCCAGGCAGATTTTGCTTCCAACCTCTGCTCTGTCATTAGCGAGCTACATGACCTTGGGCAAATCCTCAGATGACTGTCAGCATTGTAAACTCTTACACCAGGATAACAGCCCCTTCCTCATAGTACTGTTGTATAGACTCTAAGCCCCCTTAGGTCAGGCAGGATTATTACTTATTAACTGATGTACCTTGGTGCCTAGCATAGAGAATGGTACATAATTAGTGCTCATTAAACATTTGTGAATAAATAAAAGATGATGAAGTTTTTAGTACAGTTGTTAGTCTAAGAAGGCCCAATAAATCATACTTGCTATTATTGTTATTTTCACAACTATTTCTGCTTTATTTTCAAATTGGCTTCACACAGACTAAACAGCACACATGATTGACAGCCTGTTCCTTCTGTAACCTGGAGCTTTATTCTCTTAAAAAAAATTTCAAGTCTTTGTGAGAGAAATTTCAGTGACAAATTTTAAATACTTGTTGAGTGCAATCATTATGTTCAATGTCAGCTGTTATGTAAAAAACATTCATGAATAGAATATATTTGTAGTATAAATGGGAAAAATGCATGCTGACACTTTTCACAGTACAAAGCTTAATGATCCAAGTCATTTCTTTGGTCAGGGTTTAACTGTAAAATAATGGGGTCTTTAAGAATTCTTTGAATAAACTCCTTACTCCAACTTTGGCCCACCTTTCTAATATTGTTTCATTTAGCTCCTATCTACCTTACTTAGATAAAGGCAAGCTTGGTTGAAATTTAATGGAAATTTTGTCTCTTTAATTAGCTACTGGGTCCTTTCCAAAGCTGTTTTACTCTCTGATGCATCTCACATGTCTGTTTAAGTGCTGCTTTCAGCTCACAAAGGGACGATTTTGTCCTGAAGTAGAAGACTTATTTAACTAGTTATGGAAAGAAGTGAACTGAGGCCAAGTTGAAAGTAGGGAGCCCAGAACAGGGTTAAGAACTGGCTGGTTCTTAATAGATAGAGATGGGTGGAGAGACCAACTCAGGCTCTCTTATGGCAGAGGCATGCAACAGGGCTGGACAGAGTTTAAGACACTGTGGACACTGTTTCTCAGAGTAGATTAGGAAGCAGCTTCACTTCAAGTACTTATTAAAATTGTAGATTCCTGGATCACAGAATAAGACTTGGAAAGAGGACATGAGCTTTCATTTTAAAATAAGCCTTCATATCAATACCCACAGAACCAAATCACACCTACTCACAGTCCACCGGGGACAAGCAGAGCTGTGACTTGCAGCCATGGGACCAAAGGATTCCCTCCCTTCTTAAAGGAGTAAATATACAACTTCTTTAACATTCAAACTGCGTTAATACATGAATCATGTGATCATTTGAGATGGATACTTAACACTACCAACCAATCCTTAGCAACGAAGTCTAGTTCATAATTAGCACTAAAGTCTTTATGGAATTAATATAAAACAGCAAAATACATTCAAATTCAATCAATTGTAAAGGCTTTCTCATTCAGGCTAATAACAAACAATAAAGGTAAATATGTTAGTTTAATATAATACGCTGATTTTATATGTTACTTATATCTGTTAGTCACTAAGTATATTGTTAAATGATAGAGGACTTTGAATTCAGCCATTTTACTGAATTAAAATTAAATTTCTAAGACAGAAACTGTTATGATTTATGTCTAGATGTCCTTCCAAAACCCCATGTACTCAGAGGTGGGGCTTGTAGATGGTTTGGTGGTAGGAGGTAGGATCTAGTTGGAAGAGGTGGGTCACCAGGGGTGTGCCTTGGGAGATTTATCTCGCTTTCTGGCTCTGGCATTTCTCTCTCTCTCTCTCTGCTTTCTGGGTGCCACACATGAGCGCCTTCCTGAGCCATGCCCTTTGCCATGCCATCCTCCCTTGGAGCCAGCAAACTATGGACTTAAATGTGAGCCAAAACTCTCTTACTTTATGCTGCAGGTGGCAAGTATTATGTCTCAATGATAAAAATGGTAACTAAAAACATTTCACAGGCCTTGTCTTTTATACCTAACCCCAGCAGTATACCAAGAGTTTCTTTCTTAAAATGATATACACAAACATAAAATTGTAGATATATATGGAGTACCATGTGATATTTCAATGCGTGCATACATTGGGTCATATTGAATCAGGTTAAAGATAGTTCCTCAAACATTTATTATTTCATTATGGTAAAACATTCAAATCCCTTCTTTGTAGTGTTTTGAAATACACAGTGCATATTGTCATCTATAGACACCAAACTGTGCAATAGCACACCAAAATTTCTCCTTCTTACCTAACTACAATTCAGTACCCATTGATTAAATTTTCCTCATCACTCTCCCCTCTACCCTTCCTAACTTGGATAAGCACTATTTGACTCTAAACTTCCATGAGATCAATTTTTGTTTCAATTCCACAAATGAGTAAGATAATGTAGTATTTGCATTTCTTCCCTGGTTAATTTGACTCCACATAATGATCTCAAGGTCCATCCCTGCCACAGCAAATGACAGTAAGTATTTCATTCCTTTTGATAACTGAATGGCATTCTGTGGCATATATGAGCCATATTTTCATTATCTACTCACAAAATGATAAACATTTAGGTTGTTTCCAATTTTTGACTATTATAAATAATACTTCAATGAACACAGAGTGCAGAAGTCTTTCTGACATACTGATTTCATTTCCTTTATGTAGAAGATGTGATCAAAACAGCGATTACATTTAAAACACTTATTACAATAAAAGACATATTGCCACGAATTTCACTCAAAATACTCTCACTCACTGTGAATGTACTTATCCTGTTGTTTTTGTCACTTTCTGAGGCACTTCCGATAGTCCTCTTTCATGAGGGTCCTCAGTTGTACTATCTTAGCTACCTCAATATCCTGAATTGATTCAAAATGTTTATTTTTCATGTTTGTTTTGACTTTAGGGAAGAGCCAGAAGTGGCACATGCCACATGGGGACCACAGTAATTGTTTGATGAGTCTACCTTTCCATCAGATGGCACCCAGAAGCGGCATGCTTTTGATGACACCTTCTAAAGACATGAAAGAAAACTTCCAAACTACCTCAGAAAGTGGCAAGAACAATAAAAGAAATGTATTCAAAACTAGAAGGAGTATTTTGAGGGGAATTAACTGCAGTGTGTCTTTTAGTGTAATGACATTTTTCAATGTAAATATTCACCAAATATTTTGATCACCCTTTGTAATTATGCACAATACTGAGATTCTTGCATAACAAGGTAGTTCTATTTTTCATTTTTTAATAAGCTTCCATATTGTTTTCTACAATAGTGGTGCTAATTTACAGTCCTTACTCACTAGTATCAAAATTTATTCAACACTGTATCTGCTGTAATTTTCAAAGCAGCTTACACGTAGCTACTTTTCAATATTCGTTGAATGTACTAATGTTAATTATGGAAGCATTACTTCTAATAGTAATATAAATTAGAAAAATCCTGAAAGTCAGCATTAAAGAATCAATTAATAATAATAAAAAGACAAAATTTAACAAGTGCTGGTGGAAGAATGTGGAGAACAGGGCTTTTTATATGCAGAACTTAGTGATACTTAAACACCTTAATCTGTAGATAATGTAAGCTACCTATTCACATAGTGCTAAAAATTCAATGCAACTAAATGTAACAAAAAAAGCATAAAATAAAAGTAATTTATTATAAAGATGTATTTCAATATTTAAGTGTTTAGACAAGTAGGTCAAATGCAGTGAAGTGGTACACAGAGGTACTTAAATGTGATATCACTGCAAATGTAAAGCTATCAAATGATTGGGTTCAGTTTTACGTTGGTAACTTAAGAGCTAAGCCACCAATGCCCTTAGCAGTAAAGTCTTCTAAAATGGTGAACAAGTCTTAGTAAAGTTTTGGAAAAAGGTAACTTTGCTTTAAATTGCACTTCCCTTGCATTCTTGGCAAAAATCAATTATATATAGAAACAGTGCTAACAATACTTTATAGGTAATATAAAATTACTTTCTTTTTTGGGGGGGAGTGTGTTTTATTCTCTGAACACATAAGTGGGGAGGAGAACCACTTTGTTTTTTTGTTTTGTTTCGTTTTTTGTTTTTGACACAAAGAGAAAAAGAAATCAAAATGTAACAATTTCACTTCAACCAACAAAACAGCAACAATCATTAGCATATTGGATATTCCCAAAAATTATTTAAGGCAAAAAATACAGACATGAAACATTATCTAAGTAATTGCTAACACAATTGTTTTCAAATGAACAGTTCACATTAAAAATAAAATCTGAAGATGACCCTAAAATAATTACATTTTACTCAAAATTCTTTGTACTCTGTCACACCAAATTTTTTATATACATAGATTTTGTTACAGATGATATGATACTCTACCCAGATGATCCCAAGAACTCCACACCTGTCTTGATTTTTCATGTCAATTGATAATTGTTTTATATAACTGGGTGGACTAGTATTTGTTGCATATTATCTCTTCCTCTTAGATTGTTCCCTTACCAATATATAATGACCTTCTTTGTCTCTCTTAATCATTCTTGGCTTAAAATTAACTTTATCTGCAAGTAGAATATCTACCTCTGCTTTTTTCTGGGCTCCTGTTGCATGGAGTATGGTCCCACTCTTTGACTTTCAGTCTATGAATCTCTTTTTGAATTAAATGTGTTTCTTGTGTACAGCATGTTGTTAGATCTTGCTTCTTGATCCATTCTGCCAGTCTATATCTTTTAACTAATGAATTAAGACCAATAACATGGATGGTTAAAACTGATGCATATTGACTTATCTTTATCGTGTTATTGTTTTCTTTTTTCCTGGTGGATTCATTCTACTGGGGTTTGTGGAGCTGTAGTACTTATCATCCCTTTCTACAATGTCTTTCAAAGTATTTTGGAGTGCTGGTTTAGTGGTCATAAATTTCCTGAACTGTTCCTTATCATGGAAGAATTTTGAAAGATAGTTTTGAAAGATAGTTTTGCGGGATAGATCAATCTGGGTTGGAAGTTGTTTTCTTTTAGAACTTGGAGTACTTCACTCCAAGCTCTCCTTGACTTGAGAGTTTATGCTGAGAAGTCCACTGTAATTCTGATAGACTTTCCTTTATAGGTAATTTGCTTCTTTTCCCTAACAGCTTTTAAAATTTTATTCTTGTGTTGAATTTCTGGAATCTTGACTATGATATGCCTGCAAGTAGAAAAGGCCGATTACTGAGTCTTGTCACCTTCCCGCATTGGTTGCTGGTCCTGTGATGTGGTGAGAGGAGTGAAATGCAGATTCTTATCCATTTCAGGATGTTCTTGATCTAAATTGTCACAGTTTGGTATGTATCGGTTTTTAATTTTCTTTGAAATTTTCTAGTGTTTGTATAAAGTAGCTTATATTTTGATATTATAGTTAATTTATAAAAAAACTTTATTCCCTTAGTTTTCCTTTTCAGTGATAGTCAATTCTTATTGTCTTTTAAATCACAATTTTCTGTTTCTCTTTGTTATCCATTTAGACTATAATTTTTCATCAAATGTATAAAGTTTCTTGATTATTAAACCTTCTTAAGGATGAGGCAGTGAAACCAACCGTGGGAAGGTAGATTATCGTGAATAGACTTGCTGATTGGCAAACTTTACTGTAAACTGAGTAGATAAGGAGACAGACATTTTTTCCCATTTTGGGATTCCTAAATTCCATAGTGTATAGGTATTTACTTTAAAATATCAGCACCTATGCTTATGGATCTACTTGTCATCTTTTATTTAGAGTAATCCTCCATTTTCCCCAGGGAAATATCTTAGTCACTTTCCTAGTTGCTGAAATGCAACACCTGACAACCACTATTTGAAGGAAGAGAGCTTTGTTGTGGCATACATTTTCAGAAGTTTTAGTCCATAGATAGAAGTTTAAATGTAGAAACAGTATGGTCAAAGAGCTTGCTCCACAAGAAAGCTGCTCACTTCATGACAGGCAAGAAGCCACGAAAGAGGGAATATACCCTTCACGGTGGTACACCCAGTGACTTACCTCTAATTAAGCCCCACCTCCTAATTTCAAGTCAGCTGTGAACTCATTCTATCATGATTATAATGCCCTCATGATTCAACCACCATCCAAAAATATAAGATACCCTAGTTCTAAGCCAAAACAAGGAATAAATTCCTAATTGAACAGTATTTCTCAGGGAGGGTTGGAATCGAGGTGGCTTGGATTAATCTCTTTTTGACCTTTCATTTCTTCCTGTCTAATGGCTACCATTTTTCAGTTTTCTACAAGTTCTTTGTCTTGAAAACCACATTTTCTTTATAGGTCTCTAGGTTTCACAGCCTGCATCCATTATCATTGATTTGCAATCATTTTTATCTTCTAAAAATATGCCTAGTTATCTTGTTCATCCATGAGTCGTCATGGTTTCCCCATTAAATGAATTTAGACACTTTCAACATCTTTGCTAGATTGAAATGGCATCTTGAGAAAACAAACGCACAAATGAATGAAGACAGTGTGTCAATCTGAAGCACGAAGGGTGTGCTGTTCTAGGAAGTTGTCTGACATTGGCCAGTTAGGATTTCAAGAGTGCTTTCATTATGAAATGGGGCAATCTGACATTTTGCGCTATAAATTGGACAGATATTTATGTGTTGAGCCTGGTAGGATATAAAGAAATGGTAATTCCTAACCTTAGTTTCAGAGTTTCTTTAAAGTCTGTGTTTCAGTCACACCAAGGGAAGAGGCCTTCAGACTGACTAATGATAGCCAGAGTGTCCAAAGAGACTAGATTGGTGCATGCACCAGCCAGTCTGGATGTGTCAGAGCAAATGGAAACAAGGAAAGGTCCAAAAACAGAGAGTAAGAAGTTTACCCTCAGATCTAAACACTCCATCAAGATCAGTGAGATAAATTCTGGTAACAGAAAGGTAATATTTCACGTGTTTTCATGATCAGTTGAATCACAAGATCGTAAGTTCTTTTCACTTCAATCTACTCCTCAGCCCACTGATTCCCATTACTTATCACTAGATGCCTCCTTGCACACAAACATAAGAAAGTGGACAGAACAAATTTATGGGAAAAGGGGACATAGAAGATCTTCTTGTGAATCTCATTTTTTTTTCTTTTCTTTTACATTCAGAAGGTATCAACTATTTTGTACTCTACAAAATTTTATTAGGATAACCTTGAAAAAGTTAAGTAATCATTGAATATATTATTGCAGTTTTGCAAAATGGCATAAACTACACATACTTCATAGAACTGATATCAAAATAATGTAAATTAATGCATCTAAAAACTGGCAAAGTGTCTAAAATGATGCTTAACTGATTTTATTATTAAGATTAGCTCAAACATATTGTCTATTATTGAGGTTAACAAGCATAGAGATAGACATGCAACTTAATATTAACATTAAAATGTGACAGATGTCTGGAACTTTAAAAATTGAGCTAAACAGAAAGCAATAATAAGGTGGCAGGTATATACCCAGGTACACTAACAATTAAATGTAAATAGACTTAGTATTACAGTTAAAAGGTAAAGATTATTCAACTGAATTAAGCAGCAACTCAGATAAATTGTTTGTGTTATGGTTTAAATATGAAGCGTCCCTCATAAGACTTATATCTTGAGGGCTTGAGCCCCAGTGCAGCAATGTTCAAAGGTAGGGCCAAGAAAGGTGATAGGATCATGAGGGTGACAACCTCATCAATCGGTTGATCCATTGCTGAGTTTATAGCTGAATGGTCTATGAGGAATGGGGCCGACCTGAAGGAAAAGTGTCAGTGAGGGCATGCGTTGAATGTACCTTCTTGTCCCTGGCCACTTCCTCCATTCCAAAACTCTCACTCTCTGCTTCCCGGCTGCCTTGAGGTGAGCTGTTTTCTTCTACCACAACCTTCTATCAAGATATTTATGCTTAGCCAGGCGAGGTGGCGCACGCCTTTAATCTCAGCATTCGGGAGGCTAAGGTAGGAGGAGTGTTGTGAGTTCGAGGCTGGCTTGGGCTACCAACACAAGCACAAGGCCGGCCTGAGCTACACCCAGCGACCCTGCCTCAAAAAACCAGGGCCGGGAGTTTGGCTCAGCGGCTTACGCACCTGTCAGGCAAGCGCGAGGTTTTGAGTTCAATCCACGGTGCCACAAAAAAAAAAAAAAAAAAAAAAAAAAAAAAAAAAAAAAAAAAAAAAAAAAAAAGATATTTATGCTTTGCCACAGGCCTGAAAGCAATGGAATGAATGAACCATGGACTGTCACTCTGGAAACTTGTACCAAAATGAAGTTTTCCTCTGCACTTCGTCATAATGCTGAAAAGCTGCCTAACAGTTTGCCAAAGAAAACATTAAATATAAAGATACAGAAAGGTCAAAAATAAAAAGATGAAAAAAAAAACCTGCTATATAAACACACAATGGTAAAGAATGCTGTAAATTAGATGAATTTCTTTTTTCCTCACACAGTTGTACAAAAGTGAGTTCTAAGGAGCTGGTACAATGGTTCTGCCATCTTAGGCCCATTTTCCAAATTGAGTTTTCCAGTTGTCACCATTCCTAAACATTGTAAAGGATAATAAAGAGTGTGGTATATGCATCCTCAACATTTTATGTTTAAGAATAAGAACTGCATCCATTCTTTCTGCTCAAATTCCATTGGTCACAACTAATCTTTTACTGCATTTATGGGTAACTGGTAGAAAAAGTGCAAAATACAGTCACTCTGCACAGCCACAGGCAAGGTTAAATGTGTGGGTTAAGACAAATCTTTTAGTAAATGAAGTGCCTTCTCTATTTATTTATTTATTTATTT
>RJWM01006551.1:0-71643 GCA_004363535.1 Dasyprocta punctata
AGAAAATCGGAATAGATGGTCTCTACCTCAACCTGATAAAAGCCATATATCATAAACCAACAGCCTACATCTTACTAAATGGAGAAAAACTGAAAACTTTCAACCTAAAATCAGGAACAAGACAAGGATGTCCATTATCACCACTCCTATTCAATATAGTTCTGGAAATATTAGCCAGAGCAATTAGACAAGAGAAAGACATAAAGGGAATAAGGATAGGAAAGGAAGAAGTGAAATTATCATTATTTGCAGACAATATGATACTCTACATAGAAGACCCCCAAAATCCATCAGAAGACTTCTAGAAGTAATAACCAAATTCAGTAAGGTTGCTGGATACAAAGTGAATGCTCAGAAATCAATAACATTCCTGTACGCAAACAACAAAGTCACTGAGAGAGAAACAAGGGAAACCACACCCTTCACTATAACATCCAAAAAAATGAAATACTTAGGAATCAATCTAACAAATGAAGTAAAAGATCTATACAGTGAAAATTACATTACTCTAAAGAAGGAAATCAAAGAAGATTTCAGAAAATGGAAAGATACTCCCTTTTCATGGATAGGAAGAACAAACATCATGAAAATGGCCATTCTCCCAAAATTGTTATACAGATGTAATGCAATCCCAATCAAAATAAAACTTGCCTACCTCACAGAGCTAGAGAAAGCATTCCTGAAATTCATCCGGAACCAGAAAAGACCTAGAATAGCAAAGGCAATTCTGGGCAACAAAGGGAAGGCAGGAGGCATAACAATCCCTGACTTGAAACTATACTACAAAGCTACTGTGATCCAATCAGCATGGTACTGGAATCAAAACAGACCTGAAGATCAATGGAATAGATTAGAAGATACAGCCACAACTACAAACACACTTAGCCACCTCATCTTTGACAAAGGGGCCAAACATGTACATTGGAAGAAAGATAGCCTCTTTAACAAATGGTGCTGGAAAAACTGGTTTTCTATATGCCATAAACTAATACTAGATCCATGCCTATCACCACGCACTAAAATAAAGTCAAAATGGGTCAAAGATCTGAATATTAAAACAGAGACACTAAACTTACTAGAAGACAGAGTAGGCAAAAATCTTGATGACATAGGAGTAGACAGAGAGTTCATGAACAAAAATTAAATTGCACGGAAAATACTTCCCAGAATCAACAACTGGGATCTCATCTTACTAAAAAGTTTTTGCATGTCAAAGGAAATCTCCAACAGAGTGAAAAGAAAACCCATGAACTGGGAAAATATTTTAGCAAATTGTCCATCAGACAAAGGACTTCTATCTAAAACATATAAAGAATTAAAAGAAATCAGGCCCCTAAAATTCAAAGACCCAATCCAAAAATGGGCATCTGAGATGAATACACACTTCTCAGAGGAAGAAATACAAATGGCAAATAAATATATGAAAAAATGTTCAACATCAATGGTCATTCGGGAAATGCAAATTAAAACAACACTGAGATTCCATCTCACTCCAGAAGGAATGGCTAAGATTAAAAAATCAACCAACAACAAATGCTGGAGGGGCTGTGGGGAAAAAGGAACTCTTCTCCACTGTTGGTGGGAGTGTAGACTGGTGCAACCACTGTGGAAATCAGTGTGGAGATGCCTCAAGAAGCTAGGATTAGAGATCCCATTTGACCCAGCTATCCCACTTCTGGGCATTTTTCCAGAAGAACTGAAAACATCATACCACAGTGATATCTGTGCACCCATGTTTATAGCAACCCAATTTGTAATAGCCAGATCTTGGAAACAACCCAAGTGCCCATCAGTGAAGGAATGAATAAAAAAGATGTGGTATTTTTATACAATGGAGTACTACTCAGCTATTAAGAAAGATTGCATTGAGACTTTTATAAGTAAACGGACACGACTTGAGACCATACTCATAGGTGATATAAATCAAACCCACATGTGTAAATACCGTATTGTCTCCCTAGTGTAAGAAACTGAAAAAGTATAGATGATCCAAAATCTATAATAAATACTATGTAAGTGTAAAAGACAGCTCGAAGAGCAAAAGTAATTGGGAAGGGAAAAGGGGGAAAGAGGGAAGGGAAAAGGAAAAGATATTAATCTGTATAAATGTATATGTAAGATGACTAAAACAAACATACTGCTGAATGTATTAGTTATTGAGAAAGATCAGTTAATACTCATATGATTAGATCAATTTTACATGTCTATATCTGTTAATGTAAACAACCATTTTGAAGATAACAAGACGCAATATTGCAACCATTGTCAAGTTTCTATCATCCTGTTTTGTAAACCTGCAATGTTACTGTTGTGTATTTACTCTAGTCGTTTGTCTCTTTTGCTTTTTGTCTTTCTTATGTCTTTTTTTCTCTTAAATAATAAATAACAATAAAAGTAAAAATAAATTTTATAGAAGTAATCATTAAATGAAATGATCATTAAATATCTCAAAGAATTTTAATGGCATGTCAAATGTAAGATATTTTGTTTATGGAATTTTTTTATAACAAAAATTACCCATGAACAATCAGTACATTTATTGTGATAGACTTGGATCTTGACATCAAATTTATAAACCTTCCTAAAAAGCCAAGAAAACAGAAGATGCTAAAGGAGTTCTTTTAAAAAAGTAAGAAATTTCTTAAGATATATACTAGTGAACTCTACATCTGTTTTTATTTCATTGGAGATGACCGGATAAAGAATATGGTATCATTTCTATACTGTAGTTTTTGATAAGAAATAATTTAAAGCATGAAGTTACTGATTTTCATTCATTTCAGAAAAAAAATTATGTTCCTTTCAAAAACAATGGGAAAATTTATTATTGATTTTGCTTTTTTCTTGAGATATTCTAATAGCTGCATTATCTTACTACGATAGCAAAAGGTAGTTATTTTTATATATAAATTCTATGTGTTATATTATCATCCAGATATATCTGAACATATTTACAAAAGTTTTACTCTACTCACAAATATATCATGCTTTTGTCTTTAAAATTATATAATACTCAAATTATTTTTATGAAGGTAATATAATTACTCTATGATTCAAAACATTTTCTCCATTGTTGAGTGTGCAACTCAAAAATACTAAATATTAGCTCACTGACTGCTAAAACTCTTAGAGGAAGTAAAATACTTAGGAAAATATCAAGGAAAACATAATGAACTCATTCCAAATACACATCTATTATTTTCATCAGTTAAAGACAATACCATTGGAAGCACTCTATGATCAGTTTCATGAATTGTCCAGATTGCAATTCTACTCCAAATTTTACTGAAGTTTATTTATTGACTTCACTTGCTTATTATCAAATGAGTGTGCTACACACTCAGAAGATAAAAATGCACATGCCCTTCTAGGCGGATAGTGAATTCATGCTCTTGTGTTTCACAGTGAGAACAGCCCAGGGAGGAAGTGATCGGGTGAATGGTGTGATTTCAATGGTACAGGAAGATCGTGCCCCAGACTTTACTCCCTGTCCATCTGATGGATTTCACTATACAGGCTTTGTTGTGTTCGTTCTTTTTAAAATGCAAATACTTTTGGAAGACTAACTCTTATCATATGCTATGGTTTGAATATATCCTCTAAATTTTCATGCATTACAAACTTAAACTCTATTTTCATCTGTTGATGATATTTAGAGACGGGGTGGGGAGGTAATTAGCATTACATGAGGTCATGAAGGAAGGGCCCAACCCCACCAGGGTGGCACTGTGACCTTATAACCTTGGTGGTGAACCTTTTAGAGCCTTCAGTGATAACACACAGCTGGCTGTAGAGCACATGCCACAGGTTCGCCACTGCTGCCGTGGGAGAAGAGGACACAGACCTGATAAGGCCTCGTGCTGTCCCACTGCGGGCGGCCTGCCCTGTGCCTCGCCCAGAGGGGCCGCGGCAGGGCTCAGGCAGGTGCTGGCGCCACAGTCTCCAGCCTCCAGGAGACAAGCCAAATTCATTTCTATTGCTTATAGATTTCTTTCTACCCATCACAGGTATTGTGTTACAGGAACAGAAAGTGGACTAAAACATTATACTTTTTAAAGGATCTGAGGAATTCTGACGCAGCCAATGTGTGAAGGCAAGGGGTACACAGTGATGAAGACCCAGCCCGCAACAGAGCACTCGGCACAATCCCCGTCGCGGCTCTTCCCGGGGGGACACAGCACACATACTGTTTTTAGGATCCATTTCCACTCAGTACTTCAGACCTGCAACTTGCCTGGGATATAGCTCTGTGGCACAGTGCCTGCATTGCAAGCCTGAGGTCCTGAGTTTGATTCCCGGTACAAAACACAAAACAAAACAAAACAAAACCAATTTACTCAACAGATGTTAAAAAAAAATTTTTTTTTTGCATGCTTTCATAAAATTCTAGGAAGCTGAATTTTTTACTAAACCCACATCGTATGTTACAAAAAAACATCAAAAGATTCAAAGAAAGAACTTCTAAACACAGGCTCCAAGTACTAGTTTTTCAGCATCTACCTCCAGTAGAGTAGCAAATAGATGGATTTAAAGATACATATGTAAGGAGATAGAAAAACAGAATGCAGATAGATGAATAGGCAGATATGAACTTATAAAAGTTCTAAACATTTTTAGATTTGAATAAATTCTCCCTTATAACCTTGACTATTTTCTGCTGAGTACCCCCATCACTGCTCACGACTCTGCCACTCAGCAGGGCTGGGGGATAATTTGGACAACACATGTAGACCTGCCTGCTTCTTTGAATAAAATCCCAGGGCAAACCATCATCTCTCAAACTTGGAATAAGGGACCCCAGAAATGAGGGAAGCCTGGGCCAGCTGCGTGAACTGCAGTGACACTGACTCTCGGCACTCACCAGGCAGCCTCCTTGGAGGTTAGCACCAGGAGCTTGGGGGTCTGCAGAGAGAGCTCTGTGAAACTGACTTACAGAGAAGAGATGCAAAAACATAGCTGTCCAGCTAGAGAACCTGCGAGGGTGACTCTCCTGCTTCTTGTGGTTTTCCAGCCCCTCACTAGGATTGCCTCTTGGGGTCTACTATACAACCCTGTCTCTTTGTTTTCATCTTTATTCCAAATTATCTTAGATTGGTTTCTGCTTGCATTTATCCAGAAGTTTCTGATGAGAGCAAGGAGAATGGGAATACCTTGGTCGACATGTGAATACTGGCTCCCTTGTCCAGCAGCAAGGTGACCATATCTGCGTGGCCCTCCTGCGAGGCCAGGTGGAGTGGCGTGACGCCCTGCTTTGTCACAGTGTTGGTTTCGGCCCCATAGCTGAGGAGCGTGGATGCGATCTGCATCTGGTTCTTCTTGGCAGCAATGTGCAAAGGGGTGTAACCATTCTACAATGAAGCAGAGACTCATATGTAAGCAAAAGGAAGTTTAAAAAGTTCCTAGAATGTTTCTCTGAAGGTAATAAGAATGTGCAATTAAAAAAAGTAAAAGTGAGCTAATAGTTGATCCACACTCTTACCCATCCTATTTCCATTTGACCACACCTAATCTTCCCAGCCTCAGCTCCCGTTCTACTGTAAGAGACTCTCAGGCACAAATACTCTCCTTGTATTACCAGTTTTCTCCTAAGATAACAGGCAGGTTCCTTGTTTACATAACCATGTTTAAATACTGGATGTAGATTTCATCTCTCTCTTTAGCTTTCTCTTTTGCAAGCTAAACTGCCATTCTTTCCACTATTCCCTTTAGAAGCAGTATCTCTAGACCCTTTTCCACTAGGGATGACCTGGTCTGACTAGAGTTTGTCAATATTGCTCTTGAATTACCCAGAACTGAACACTAAACTTCAGAAATCGTTTTAATCACACAGAATAAAATGCTATAACTTTTACAATCTTTTTGGATTAGATTGCACTTTTCACTCAGCAAATGTTACTGTACTTGCCGGGCAATGAATCAGGTGAAAGAACACAAAGGTGAGCTTAACATGACCTTGCCTTTAAAGGGATGGATACATGAAAAAGATATTACAGAACAAAATAGCTTTATATGAACCCTGCAGTCAGTTGAAATCTGGCCTCTCCCCTCAGCAGCAGTGGAACAGTGTGGCTTCTGGCTTTATGTGGGAGTCTGTCCAGTGGACCAAATAACTCATCCTTGGCTTGCAAGATCTAAACTGTGAACACCACAGTTGTTAAAAACAACTGAACAAACAGACACACTAGGATAAGTGTCAAGCTGGAATATATCCTGTCTTCTTTCTGTTTATCAAACCTAGTAGAATACTGCATGAAAAAAGTGTATGAGAGAAATTAAAAACAGTGGGTTTACCATTGACATGACACATAGAAAGCAGAAGCAACAGAATGATCAAGGATGAGTGTGGGTATGTGAGTGTGTGTGTAAGGTAAGAGGTATTTTGAGGACATATTTCCTTAAGTCTCACTAAAAAAGTATGGCAGAAATCAAAAAAAACCCACAATTTTGAGAATTTAAATGTCTTACTATGTCATCATCAAACCATGATCTTCAAAAGGCCTTCCTTCCAATGCCTACCCTACTCCCATTTCTCCCAGCAAAAATGATCATGTCTCATCTTTCATAGCTAACATCTCCCTTCGAGCTAATGAGGCAAACCCATCAGCTCTCCTGGAAGCCTGTTCAGAGGCTGACACAGGCCCCAGGCCCCCAGCTGTAGAGAATTCTACACTGAGGCTCCCAAGCTCTTGAATAAGACACTGATTTTTGTGGATCCTCTCATTTTTGGCCTCTCCTTTTAGTTCCAATGCGGTTCTTTAGCCCCAACTTTACCCATTCCCGCAGCACAGGCTCTACCACGATGGGCAGAGGGCTGGGCACTGGTGAAGGAGATGCTTTACCAATACAAAAGACTACCAAGGAGGGGTTGATTTTGGCAATAGAAGAGGTCTGGGGGTGGGTAATCAACCTGCAAGATCTGAAGAGCCCTCTACTCCAAACCATAAACTGTCTTGGAACTAAATAAAGGAAAATTCCTGCACACACCCAATTGAGACCAAGAAAAGGTTCTAGACTTGGGCAGAAAGAGGCAAAGAGGAGTCAAAGGACTGTTTGTTAGGAAACAAGGAAATTGTAATGACTAGAAAAGGATACATGTAGAGGTATACATGTATCTATGTGTGCAACGTTATACACATTTATAATGCTTTATGAAACATGTTTCTATGTTAAAATAATGGTGTTTTACAGAATTTACTTTTACATAGTACCTCATCTCATTATTGTATATAATATGTATAATTTAATTAGACATGTGAGTTTATATGGACATATTTATGTAATAGAAGTAAAATAAATCCATTGGTTAAGAGTGTTGGCTCTAACGTCACTCTGCCTGAGATCAAATTCTAGGTCTAACGCTGGATACTCCTGTGACTTTCAGCAAGTTACCTCATTTAAATCTCACTTGCTTATCTGAAAAATGGAGACGATTATAACACAAGTATCAAGGAATTATTGTGAGATTCGACGGACACCTACATGGAAAATGCTAGGTACCATGTTTGACACATAAATGCAAGTTGTGCTATTTTATCTAATACAGCATCAAAAGTTTTCCACAGCAAACAAATTTTACGTATATTATCAAAATATGTTTGCAAAATGAAGAGACAAGATGGAATGATGCCATTATGTGTTACATGACATTTGGGTGTCTTTCCAAACAAAGGGGCAAACCCTAATGACACCAAGTGTCTGGGCTGTTAGGCCAGCTGGGGCCGTTTCGGAGTGGGCGCGGGGCAACCCCCAAAGCCGCACTGTGGGTCCGGAGAGGTGAAAGGATCTGCGCTGCGGTGAAGCCAGGGAAACACGAGGCTGCGAGCGAGCACGGTGAAAAGCCAGAGGGCTCTGAGGGAAGAGGCGGGAAGGGCAGCGTCTCCCTGCCGTCTCCTGGCACACAGGAAGGCAGAGCCCAGCCCGTAGCACACCGTCCCCGCTCCTCTTACCACATTCCCATATCAGCATCTATGAACACTGGCCACGTGGCTCCTCTCTGCCGGCACAGGGACACATCCCCCAAGGCCTGCCAACGCTAAAACTGTAAATGCTAACACCCGAAGTCACTGCGCCGAGCGACCAGGTCCACCACCGCGTATCTGAGAACCAACTCTGGGCCGGCGGGTGGACCTTGCTATACTGCGCCTGCGCGCCCTCCTGGGCCTCACCTTGGCTATGGCGTGCGGGGACGCGCCCTTCTCCAGTAACAGCAGCGCCACCTTCTGGTTGTCATAGTGAGCAGCAACGTGGAGCGGGGTAAGGCCGTTCTGTAAAGGGCGTGTTTCAGTGTCAGCATTAATAAATTAGCGTTAACCAGCGTTAGCGGCTCTATAGCTACCAGGATGCATGGCAACTGTGCCGTTTAGTTTGTGTTAATTAACTAATGTAGTCAATAGAAAAGGTAGAGTCAAAACAAATGCACAATAATTTGCATGGTAGAAAAGCAACTAAAATCGAAAATGATTGAGTTTACAACAGGCAAAGTACATCTTGATGGTCACAACAAAGAGAGGTGTAGGGTGCTACGTAAGAAACACTACATGGACAGCACAGACATTCTTAACGTGGAGAAGCTGTGGGCCCTGCCATGACAAGAACATACATTTGGGCGCAGCTCAAAATTCTTTCTGTTTATAGGTGGAAATCCATAAAGAGTTATCTCCACCATGTCTATTTGGCATCGTTTCATTGATTTTACTTATATGAGAAGAACATTTCCACAGATTTCTAGAACCATCCACTCCTCTAGCAACATAACTAAAACAGAAACATGCTACTGAAAACCTTTACCTTCCCAGCAGAGTCTGCCGCAGCACGGCGTTGCAAGAGAAGTTTTGCAACATCCAGGCTTCCATACTTGGCTGCTACATGAAGAGGGGTAAAACCCTTCTGAAAAGGTGAAGAAGAAAGGAAGTATTTAGTATTTATTTTGCTAACTCCCAACAAATTCTTTATTTGTTAACATATTAAGCAAGCTTTGATTTTCCATTTGGGAAAAGTACTAGTAGCTTGAAACATGTTAGCCATAAACAAAGCAAGGATAAAAAATGAAATTTAACATTGAAAAGTTTGGCTCGATAGACTGGACAACAGAAATTTTACTTCAAGATCTTAGAGACTGAAATTTGACTGCATAGATTTGGGATTTATAATAACGACCAGTGTCAGGAAACTGGCTCCAATTTGAGTAGGATAAAAAAGTCTGCCTTTTTTTCTCATCTCTAAAATTAGTAAGATTGAGACAACAGCTGCTTTTTATTTCTTACACTTTCGTAACACCTTAATTTCCAATTTCTTCATTTAAATTTTAGGATATTTTGGGGGTCACAGTAAAAAAAGAATAATTATTTGTGATCCAGTTTACATTTTTTTTTGCAGAAATAGCAAGATAAATGGTCTACAGAACAAAAATATTCACAGTTTAAAAACTTCTTTTCATTCTGACTTCTGTCCCTTTTCTTAAAGACCAACACTGTTTAAAAAACCAACTCCCCTTGTGAAATACAGTGTACTTTTGGCATGATGTTGAGCTGATTAACACCAGACTTTTAAACATGCTAAAGCTCTAAAGCTCTTTTACAAGGTGCCATCCTCCACACGCTCAGTGTCTGTGTGGTCAGCAGTGTGCTGTGAACCCAGATAAGTCCCTGGGTGAGATTCTGAGCGTGGCCAGGCTCCCACAACTATGATCTCAAATCTGTCCCCATGGCCAGACAGTTTAGCCACATGCTCTTTTGGCACTGGGGTGGGAGAGGGAAGAATGTAAGCTGAGTAGGATCTGTAAAACAGCAAATGTGCCTGCGTTGAGTTCTCTAAGGGGTGGCTTCTCCTCAGGCCCTCCAAGCCCTCTCAACCACTGAACACCTCCAAGGAACAGTGGAGCCCTTCCATGGTGTCGATAGCATGCCTTTTTCTTTTAAACATTCGGTACTAATAGGTTTTTGGAAAAGTGAATTTCCTGGCTTTTGCCGTATGTGGGCCAAACACAGGAAGGATTTCTTCCTCTGGTATGGGTCCACATGATCCGCAGTTCCTGCTAAAACTGCTCCCCACCCTCAGTGCACACAATGATTGTCTGACGCTAACTCAAGTTGGAGCAGAGTTCACATTGGAGGAAGGAGAGATCAGCTCCTGATAAATCAATCCACTCCTTTACCAGTTTGGAAGCTGCACACTGCGGAATCCCAGAGGCAGGGTTAGAAAGCATGTTTTGCGCTTCGCGGCCCTTTTCCCCATGTTAATCACATCACGATGTCATCTACCCTGATATTTATAAACATTTAAACAGGTTTTAGTTAAATGACTTGCCTACTATTCAGCCCTGGTTGGTTGTACTGTTAAAACTACTGTTTCATAGTGTTTTCTATTTCACTTGTCTAATACACTATATTTTCAAACCAAAAACTATTTGAGACACAGGAACTAACTATTCCCTATGTCCATATTTTTATATCTTAATTTTATCTGTTTATACTTTCATCTGTTAGGACAATTACCAAGCCTCCCTTGGGTTCTTACTACTGTCATTATATCTTCATTGCTTAGTTATTGAATTTGTTTTATTTTCTAAAGAATTATAGAAAATCCTTTCAACTTTTCAGATGTCAGAATTTGAATAACTATCAATTTCTTACATCAAAAGATGTTTTTCAGCCAAGGGCAACCAACTGAACCCTAAGAGCACTGAGTGGGTGGCTTCTGCTTCCAGGTTTACGCTTGTGAACTTTCCCCTGCTTGGATTTAGTATTTATGCCCATGTATTATGAACAAATTTAAAGGGTCTTTTTTTTTTTTTTTTTTTTTTTGTGGCACCGGGGATCGAACTCACAACCTCGCACCTGCCAGGGCAGGCGCTTAAGCCAGTGAGCCAAACTCCCAGCCCTAGTTTTTTGAGGCAGGGTCGCACTATATAGCTCAGGCCGGCCTTGCGCTTGCGTTGTAGCCCAAGCTGGCCTCGAACTCACAACGCTTCTCCTACCTCAGCCTCCCGAGTGCTGGGATTAAAGGCGTGTGCTACCACACCCGGCTTTAAAGGGTCTTTTAATTAATCTGAATCACCATTGAATTTGTGGAATTATTTTGCCCAGTGACAGAGTCCCCTGTTTCACAATTTCATTTGCTTCCTTTTCCTGTTCTTTCGTACTAGTTCTATTCCTTTTACTCCAGTGAGCTGAGTGTGGTCACATTTTATCCTAAGTCACCTCCAAAGACTCAATTTTGAATAGAATCTGTCAAGAGGATGATGCATTGTCCTGCCCCGCAACAATACCGAATGTAAGCAAAATTCAGGTTACAATATATTCCTTGTTTGCCATCAAGAACAACCTTAGGAAGTGTCACTCTCAGTCCAGCTCCGTGTAGGCAAAGTGCACTTGGAAAAGACTGGAGTTCAGAAAGGGAACAGGATGCTGAGTTGGAGATGGCTGAAACTAGGCTTGAGAAAACAGATGAAGCAAGGTCCTGCAAAGCACTACAATCCAACATAGCACTGCCGATGTAATGTGGTATTTTCTTCCTCATTAGTGATACCAGTTCACTGTACTTGAGAATCTTTTTTCTCTTGAGAATGAATGCATTTTAGATTTTATGGTAGAAATGGAAGAATATGTAGAACTTATTTATGGGAATCATGTTAGTTAAAATCCTAGGGCCGGATATTTAGCACAGTGGTGTAAGTACAAGGTTGTGAGTTTGATCCCAGGTACAAAAAAATAAATAAATAAAATAAAATAAAATCCTAGGTACCAGTACTAAAACATAACAAAACACCCCACACTGTCATTTATTAGAAGAACAGAATTCAGCATCTTTTTTTTTTTTGATGATATTACATAAAACTTCATAGTCCCCTTCTAATCATTTAGAAAATGCATCGAAAATACTCATAGAAAAAAGTAAACCAGAGGCTGCCCCTTTTCAATACTTTGTGTAACAGAGCAGGAGTCCCAGCTCGGGGATCCTCCTGGTCCACGTCATCACGAAGTCACCCTCCTCACCTTGGTGGCTAAGGAGTGCGCTGCTCCCGCCTCCAGGAGCACTGATGCCACATCCACCTGGCCTTCCCGGGCAGAGATGTGCAGTGGTGTGTACCCATTGGTAGTGGCCGCATCTGGATGAGCCATATGTTGCAGAAGCAGCTGGACAATTTCTGTCTTACCCAGGCGGGAGGCAATATGTAAAGGTGTCTGTTCCTCCTACAATTCAAGTCAAGTCAAGAGTTAGTGCCAGGCAGACCAAACCTCACTGACGGGTACAAGGTCATGTGACTGACTACTATCTTCTCCACTGCCTTCCTGGAATCTAAGCCTCCCACTCAAAAGGAAATTACTGCTTCTTTCACTATGACTTCATTTATGGTTTCCTATATAGGTGACTTATTTAATCACCAAATTTCCCTTAGATTTTTAAACAGTAGTACTTTCATGAACTTGATCATCATTTTCTTACAAATCCAAAACACTGCTCAACTCACTATCATTTCAACCTTCACTTGTGTTTAAATATAAACTGGTGACTTTCAGAAAGAAAGAAATCAAGTCCAGAAATCCTAAGACCTAGATTCTTCCTCAAAAGCTTTCACTTAAAGGCAGGATTTACTCTGGGAACTGTGTCAAGAGAAAAAGACCCAGGAAAGCTGGAAAACTTTGTTCTTAACTCTGCTGGGCCAGCCAAGGATACAAATGCTGGTCATTTTCTTCAAGGAGAAACCATGGATAAAAGAGATATTGTAGACTGGTTTTAAAAGTTGCTATTCCAGGAAGTGTCGCAGATAAGCCTGGGACTTACAACCTGGACTTCAAAGGTGAGAAGAAACTCTGGCAAGAAGCAAATGGAATGAACTGTTTGCCAAGAGTTCTGAGTTTAAAAAGAATATAGCTGGGTAGAAGGGACAGGAAGGACACATTCAGGGGGTTCACGGAATCACCTGATTGTAGTCAGGAATAGCGCTTTCAGGGTTAAGAGAACCAGGCCAACCAGTGTCTCTTAAACTGATCAGTGCAAATAAATGTACTACCTTAACGTTATAAGAAAAGAAAGAGCAGCAGTAGCTACAGAAAGAAAAGAATAGCACTTCATGAAATTCAGGGTGGTGAAAAGTAAGTAATATAATTATTTTCATAACAGAGTTGGCGTTTTATAAAAAGTTGCAATTTAAAAATTTTCTTCATATATGACATATATGTGACTGATCCTTACAACAGACCTGAAAGGAGTCATGAAATGTATGATTAGACTATTTTCCAAATAAAGAGATTAAGAGGAATTTACTAAGAATCTTCCGAGGCTATTAAGCATCAAAACAAGGCTTGAATTCAGGGCCTGGGTTCCAAAGAAGTGTTTCTTTGCCTACATATTCTACAGAAGTAATGTGGTAAGATAGCTATGAGACCAGTTAACAGAATAGATGACTCTTGATAGGAATGGAGGCAATGAAGATGTGTAAAAGTGGTTAGCAAAAAAGTAATATGCATCAAAAATCAAGGGACTTGACAGAAGCTGCAGTGAGTATCAGACCTCAGTCCTTCTCAGACTTCAGTCCTGTAGAACCTGATACGGGTGGATACAAAATGCAACACAGCCTAAAACTGTGTTTTTCAGTGGAGGCTGGGGCGGCAATGATGGCCCTTTTAACACACAGATGAGAAGCCATAGTCCTTGACTGGTGGGAGCTGCTGGAACTGGTTAAAGGATCGACCAAGCATTCCTTTGGTTCTCAGACTCCAGAGCATTAAAGTACTTTCCTCCTCTAAGTTAAGAAATAAGCCATCTCACCCACTTCTTACAACTTTTGGTATAGTCTACCTGAAAGTAGAAAAGAACACATAGATTTTGTTAAGAAAATCTTTAACCCATAACCAGGGATATAAGAACTTTTCGTCTTCGGGCTTTTCTTTCTCTGTTGAACTGCAAACATTGCATTTGCTATCCCAAGCTAAAACTGCCAGAACACAAGTCACAGTGCAGAAGGCTCATGGGGAGAGGGAAAGCCAGCTGTGTGGGGGCAGAAGTCTGATTCCCTAGACCCCCTCCTAACATGAGAGGCAAAAATTTCTTCGTCTGAAAGTGTTGCTGACCAGAAGTAGGTGAGTTCTACTTCCCCCTACAGTCTGCCATGTTCCTCTAAAGTCAGAGGACAGGCTGGGCCCCAAGACCTTTCGCAAATGGACAGTAGTAACAGTAGTTGGCAAAGGCTCCGATTTCTGTGACCCTTCTGTTAGTAGTTACTAGGGCTTCTGGGAACAAAGTTTTAACGAGTAAAGTTTGAAGTGAGCTTAAGGTGGAGAAACCACATGACAGCTAGGTTCCTGAAGCGCAGCCCAGGCCCCCTCACTACGCCAACCACAAGAGCTCCCGAAAAAAGGGGGTCCCACGGGGGAGGCCCGGGTGGCCCTGCCGGTTACGCCCACTGGGCACATGGCCAAGAAGGACCTTCCTCAACACACGGCCTGGTGAGCAAGGCTCTCCAGTGTGTCCGACCGGAAGAAAAACAAGCCCCACACCCTCAGCTGAGGAGAGTGTGTGTTTTTAAAATTAGAAATAATATTGTGATTAGCGGGTTGATTTTTATTATATTTGGAAGTACGCAAAAAGTATGATTTAGCCCTTGATTAGAATGACCATGATGTATTATTTCAAAATTCATTTGAGAAGAACTGTAGAGCATCGCAATCTTGATCATGAATTCAATGTAGTAACTTGGCATAAGTTTTTAATATTTCCACTTTAAAAGGGGAGCATTGTAGGCAATATTAGGTTAAAAAAGGAAGCTTGCAGAAGTGTGTCTATGTATATAGTGCACTGGCGAACCAGGAGTGAAACAGAGTAGTATGTGTTCATTTTTCTGTCCAGTTCATCTGAAACACACTTCTGAGAACAAATGTCCCTCCTTGGCAGAGGTGGACACCCCTCTCTCCAAGGACTCCAGAGGGCCAGACAGTCATCTTACTTACCTCATAAATGGACCGCACCACTGGGCATGGTCTAATCCTGATCCCAATCCCAGTCATAGTCAGCTGCTCAGGGACAGGATGTGACTAATTAGAAACCAGCATTTGTGCAGGTGAGAGGAAAAGGACTCTCTTTACATGCACAATGGACTTCAGAAGAAGTGGTCAGAGCTCTTCTGCTGCCTTGTCCAGCACTGCTTTATCATGAAAGAATCACTGTCTCTGAGCAGAGAGTGAAGAGAAAGACACAGGACTGTGGGAGAAATCCTCTTTCTTATTTTAACTCTCTGACCATAACCAGGTCAGCACAATCTTGAATTTATGCACCCTAAACCACACTGCAACAGCCCAGCTCTGGGTATCAGATCCGACAGTCTGCACTAAGATGCTTTATGAATTTTATAGCACTGCACACAGCCAAAGTCAGAGAGCCCTGGGGAATATTCACAGATGAAATGAAAGTCAAAAGCTCTGGCCCAGGTGCACCTCAGACAGAACACGGGAAAGGAAAGCCTCACCCTGGCTTCTGGGTCTCACCTGGGGCAGAAGCACGGGTGCCACCTGCAATGCTGCTGGAGATGCAGGGTGCCGTGGGCACGCGCACTGACTCTGGGGGGCTCTGCTCTATAAGGTGTATTTTTCCTGTTTGGAACAGGTTGCTATACAGAAGGGGTTTCTTGGGGTAAGTGGTAGAACTAAAATAATTACAGGGTAACACATAAAACTTAATATTTAAATTAGAAAGAATTAAGATAATTATGTTTATATATGTAGACTATGAGACTAAATGGAGTTGTCAAAGAGAAGTCAGGAAATAAAATTGAAGGAACATAGATGTTCAATAAATACATAAATGAGTGACTGTTACAGCATTTTAAAGGAGAGAGTCTAGCTAGTGTTTTTAAGGAAAGTTTTAGATGTATCTAGAAAGAGGAACAGCCAATATAGGTTTAATCAATGTAGAAACATTGGCATAAATACATGAAAATGAGTAAATTTTTACTGAAAGAGGATAAATTACATGTGAGAATTGGAAAAATATTAAGAGCGTTTATAGAAGAGAAATGGTACCTCTGTTACTATTAAATACAGTTTACAAAAAATTACCAGAAACAATACCACAATTTCTGGTAAAAATAACACTGTTCACGATGCTCAGAGTGTGTTGGTTGATCGTAAAGGTATTTTTTTAAATAGCAGAGTACCAGGTAATCTTAAAAGAAATAAGAAAAATGCCATAGCAGGAGAAAAAGCAGCTAACAAAAGATCTAAATGTATAAAAGTATAATGCATCTATCATGATCATCAAAGAATATGAATGACACTGCATGACACAGATGGGAAGCCAGATGAGATCTAAAACCATCAAAGTCCTGGCAAGACTGCAGGATGATGATCCACGGGACTCGTTAGGAGAAAAAGCCTAGTAAATTCATGGAGTCAAAAAATGTTAACAGTGTTGAGAAAGGAATTTTGAAGTGTCCTTATCCAATTTCAAATTTCAGGGATGAAGATACAGAAATGCAATGATGACTCCAGATAGACTCCACACAGCCCTGTTTCTCTAGTGGGGTCATGATGGTGTGACAAGCTAAAAACAGTCACCAAGTGTTGGAGAAGGAGAGAATTTAAATAATACATGAGGATCCCAGCAATGGTAGTACAAATGGAAGTACAAATGCAACAGGGGACAGGAAACAGAAGATCTAGGACATCAAGAGACATCACTGGTATATTTGCTGTGTAGAAAGAGGAGAGAAAAGAGAATGAGAAATGAAATTCAGAAGAAAATAAGAAGGCAAAAAGAAAATCAGAGATGATTACGAAAAAAGACAAATCTGATCAAATAATCTACAGTGTCAAAATCCTATTGTAGAATAGAAGGCAAAATATCTGCTATGAAAAATTTACAATAAAAAGTTGGCCTTATTACAGAAAAAAGCAAAACTGATAATGTGAAAATATTGAAACTTTGAAAATCATTTGCTGTGTAAGGAACAATTGTGAAAATGTAGTTTTAGTGCTAAGAAATGCATTTCAATATTTACAGCATTTTACAATGCAGACAAGTTTAAAATAGGTATGTGAAAGTGTTTTTCAGGTTAAAAATTATTAAAATCTAAGCCAATGCTGTGTTCTTAGCTGCTAGACTGCACATATTTTTGATGCTTCTGGAATTGGGGTGTCACTGTCATTATATACACTCACATGGTTTCTCTTTTTCGCCTGAACAACTATCATCAAACTGGTGCCTTTGCTTATGCCGAGACCCTGAAGAACAACCCTGCTCAGTGCGGGGACCACGCACCATGCAGCACAGGAAACACTCGGTGCACACCACCTACCCTAGCTCTGGCATCGACGAGGGCACCGTTTCTCAGGAGGCACCGGACCACTTCCACCTGGCCGGCCCGTGCTGCCATATGCAGGGCCGTCTCCCCACGCTGTGGGAAACAAAGATCGCCCAGTCATCAACAAACCCAGTGCTCTGGATGCTATAGAATAAAGGTGTCCTTTCGTGAAATTCAGCAATATATCCAAGGATTTAAGAAATCTACAAGAAGGCATAATTATTTAGTTGGAAAAAAAATAGTTTTTGTATCTTCTCTATCTTTACAAGAATAAAAGCAGTTTCTTTTCTTGTTGGGTTTGGGTACCAGAGGTTGAACTCCCAACCTCACGCTTGCCAGGCAGGTGCTTGTGCCATTGAGCTAAACCCCCAGAATTTTTTTGTTTGTTTTAGTCCATGACAAACTTAGTAACTTACCCAGGTATCAGGATACCCTGTGGTTCAACTTCTCAATCTAGCAAAAGTGACACTGGCTTTGGTAAAGACACTAGCTTTTATCCTACAAACCTCGTATCTGTCATTGATCACAACTTAATGAGAAATTTCAGTTGCTGAAGATCAAGTCAGCACACTGGAAAAAGTCATTATTGCCTAAACCATCCATCAATGATTTCTTTCCAAAATTTAAATTTTATTTCAAAAATAAAATACTATTTTACATCTGATTCATCTTTGTGTTGTGGAACTAGATAATGAATATACACATAAGAAGTCTGATTCACCTAGAAAGTACCCTGTGAATGCTAGCGAGCATATGTAATTACAGCCAGGGATTTGGGAGCACTACTGAGACAGTGAGGGAGGTGTTAACAGCAGCAGCTATTGAGGTCAGCGGCCCTGAGCTGCACACGAGTCCTTCAGCAACTCACATGGTGAATACTCATCAGGAAGCAAAAAGAATGAGGGTCAGACATAGGGAAGCTGCTCTCTGGGAAACTGCTTATGATGGCAAGGGCAGGATTCCATTTATTCAAATAATTTTACTGTTAGAACGACATATGGCAATAGAAGTCATTACAGATTGACTTGATGTAACTATCTAGAACCTAAGACTGATTTCAACCAGTAAGGTAGGCCACTGCAAATCAACAAATGTGATGTTAAATTTGGCTGTGGCCACTGGCTGTTCTGGACAAACCTGTGAGAAGTGTCTTCTCCCTGGCACAACAAATCCTTACGTCTGGAAAGTTCATAATGCACTTTAGCGTAGCTCTGAGCTCATTTCCCCACCATTCAAGAGATCCAGCCCCCTGGAAGGTGAGAGGAAACCCTGTCAAATGATAAGACTGTGGAAGCATTAAATGCAGTATCTGGTCTCGTTTTCTCTTCTTTGCTGATGACTCCTCCTCTAGTGGCCTTTTTCTCTGTTGGCAACATTTGATCTTTGTAGAGTAAACATATCTGGAATATGTTGTTTTATAAAATGATACAGCATTGGAGTAGGAATATTTGTCTTCAGATTTTAGATATATGGCAAGATTTTTCTTTGGATCATTACTGCTAACTTGTTTTCTGTATAACTTAAAACATATCTCTAGTGGATAAGTCTGAGATCGTCGAACTATTTTAAGGAAAAAAAATTCAAACCTTCCTTTCTGAGTCTGATAAAATGAAGGAGTTTTACTAATTCTGGTGGAAATAAAGGTAGGAGACATGAAGATAAACAGGCCCCAGGAGTTCCTACTGGATGGTGAATTCACATATTCAGTAGCCAAGTTGTATCAATAGGGAATTTTCAAAATCTAAACATGTTTCAAATACTAACATTAATGTTTCAAAAATCTTCAAATAAGTCATTCTTTATGATTTTTACACATTTGAAATTAATGAATTACATAAAAAATCTAATCTAAAGTATTAAACTTGATATTCAAAGAAAAGTTACATATGCATGCACATGGTTTCTCCGCTACTACAATGGTCTTGTTTCTTATTTAATGACTCTGGGATAATGACATTTATTGTAAATAAATGTCCTTTACCATATTTATGTTACCATTGTTTATACATGAGTGTCATAAGAAAATGAAAGGCAGAGAACATTACCTTACTCAACTATTTCCATTTCTTAACAGTCTTGTTTTCTTTATCTTAAGCTAATTAAAGATGGGAGAGATTTTTGAACATAATATAAAGTGTGAGCTTTATTGGGAATCCACTGCCTGTGACAGCACTAAGAGAAAAGTGCACAGCACTGCCATCCTACATTGGCCTTCCTGTAGTCCTGCAGGGGCTCGCTACCCTACTCTAGTGCATGTCAGCGAATCCTCTGGACTTGGGGTGGACTGTAACCAGCAGTCGGCTCTCCAAGTTACCGAGTGCCTTTGTAAACTTTTTGAAAAGGGAACATGATTGAGTGACTGGTCCACTTTGCGTGTGGAGTAACTTTTCAGACAAAAGCAAGACTGGCCAGAGAACAGGGATGCTCATGTCCAAAGCAGGGACTCAGTGTCATGCTCCGGCTCTCCACGGTGAAAACTGACTCTGCAGACAGCTACACAGACTTCCACTTGGCTGCATCAAGTTGGAAAGCATCAAAGCACAACAGACAGCACTGCATTCAAAAATGCAACACGAGTTCAGGCAACATACAAGGGCTCTGAGGGTGGGGTGATGTAGGGTCAGGAAATGATCGACTCTGCCACAGCACGCAGTCAGGGGGGTTCACACAGCTTCCTGATCACCTCGCAAGGATTTGGATCCAGAGGCCACATCCTCCTGTTCTAAGAATATGCAAGCTTACAGGCTGCCCCTTCCCAAGAAAGCTCAATTCCCTTACATGGACAACTAGCAGATCAGCAAGGAAGTATTACCTTAGGGATAATAAGCTTTAGCCAGGACCACATAATACAGACTTTAAGTTCTGTAATAATCTGATGCCCCAACTGCTGACTAAAAGACTATCAAATAATACTTAAAATCAAATAAATTTAGTTCTATAATAGATTTTGTCTGGGTTTTCAGAAATTTCAGCAGTGTATAAAATGCAGAGAAATGAGAATGTGAGGGAAAATACAAATAAAAAGTGAAATTGGACAATTTAAATAGAATGAGAAACCAAAAATTAGCAACGATGGTTAATCCATTGCTTCTGTAACTATGATTTCATTCATAATACGCATTAACATTTATTTAGAGTTACTTCTGTTTCTTGTTTTTAAATACATCAGTACTGCAGTGGCCCCTGAGCATCTAATTCCTGCCCACACATGTATAGGAAGTGCTCTTGACCGGGAGAAAATTGACACTAGCTGATTTGTCGTGACACAATGACCAAATAAAATGAAAGAAATATAAATGAGAAGTAAAACAAACAAATAAATAAATAAATCCTAATATAGACTAAGTAGGAGAACTCTGGAATATTCAGTGTTTGGTGGTAGAAGGAAAACTGTCTGGAGAGTAGTGTTCATTTGGGGATGCATGGTGTAACTACTTCAGCCAGCACACCTCCACACCAGCCAACAATACCAAATCAAAATTAAAAATTGAAGGGAGAGTAGATGTGGAAAATGTAACTGAAAGGAGGAAGAATGTGACAGAGTATAAGAATCCTGACACTGACCTATCTCTGGCTCATCACTAATTTTTTCTTTCCTTTGAATTTTTGAGGTGGGGTCTCAACTTGTCTTTGTGGTACTGGGGAATGAACTCAGGACACTGAGTTATGCTGAATGCTATTCCCCATTTTTACATTTTATTTTGAAACAAAGTCTTCTTAAATCACTAAGTGGCCCAGGCTGGGCCAGGACTTGTGATCCTCCACCCTCAGCAACCCAGAGCGCAAGGATGACAGGCATATTCCACCACACCTGGCTCAAATTACTTCAGACCTGCTCTGCAGCCCGGGCTGGTCTTAAACCCATGGTCCTCCTGACCCTGCTTCTGTCTCATCTTTGATAAGATAGGTCATGGAACGGACTTGATATTTTAATGAAATTTACCTGGAGAATTTTTTTTAACAGTCATCCATGCATGTTCATAGGAATTTTTAAAAATACATTTGTCTTAATGAATGTATTAAAGATGTGTGTTTAAACCATCTGTACCAGAAAGATTAAGCTGTCTCACTGTGTAGCTCCCATTCTAATCCTAACACATTTCTTATCCTACTGAGTTCTTCTGGGTGAAGTTCAAGCAAGTATTTCATAGTATGTTATCACAAGGGTCCTTCTCAAAGCCGGGAAGCTGGCTTTGATGACACACACACACACACACACACACACTACACATCGACACACCCACTCTCAGCTCCATGGCACTCTCCCTGCGGTTATTCTGACCCAAGCCATACTCACAATGTTAGTGACATCTGGAGAGGCTCCGTTCTGCAGCAGAAGGAGGACAATGTTCAAGTGGCCCATGAAGGCAGCCACATGTATTGGTGTGAGGCCAGACTGCGAAACAAAGCGACAGCAGTTTTACTCCTCTGCACCCGCGAAGCTTTGGGGCTTCTTCAGATAAATAAAACTTGAGTGAAGAGGACAGCAGGTGGGTGAGAGGAAAGGGAGGAAGGAGTAAGAGAGGGAACGCTTTGTGATGAGCTGAACAGTGTTCTACCTCTGTAATAGCTTGGATTGAAGCCCCATATTTCACCAGCAGTTCCATGACTTTGATGCGGTTTTTCTTGCAGGCAATGTGCAGTGGAGTAAAACCATTCTGTGCAAAAGACAATCGAGTTAGTCGAAAACATGCAGAAACGATTCTCACACAACTCCATGCTGGCACATTGCAGGCAATCATGTTACACTGTCACATTGTGTCACCACTTCTTCAAGCCCTACTACTGGTGCTGTTGGGACTCGGAAGGAAATGTACTGGTGTGTTCTGGGGGAAATGACCTTTGCTTCTGTAATTCTGTATGTTTACAGAGGAAGAAAATACCCAGGATGACTCTTCAGAGAAGGAAAAGTGGAGGAACAACTGGATTCCAGAAGCTCTGAGACACTGGAGGGTCTATTGATTGGGCAGATGACCTGAAGACGTACTGACAAAATGCCTGTTGCTGTATGATGAAGGCCACTTCCAGAGCACAAGAAGTGATTAGCTACCTTCGAAATCTAAGAACATGGCCACCACTCTACCAAAGATTTCAGCTCTGCCACAGATTTCTTTAGGCAGAAGTATTTCAAATTAGGAGAAATTAACATTTATGCTGATGATATTTATATCCTGAAAGTGTAATTTTATATGGAAAATTTTTATGACATATATGCCAGATACATTTCTATAAAGAAATAAAATATTTTCTCAAATATTTTTGAAAAAAGTATGGAGAATTTCTGGGATAACACCAAAGGATGGTGGAGAAGTCTTTACAACTTCATAAATGGAACTAATGTCCAGGAGTAATTATGTCAACATTGAGCTCCATGCCTGACTGTTATATATTATATTTGTCACCTTTTTATTTAAATAATGATCCTTTACTGAGATGTATCTGTTCCGCCAGTTAATAATTTTGCATGTCCCAATGAAGACAGATAATTAGGCAATATTTTTATATGTTAATAGTTCTCAGAAAAGCATACAGTCTTACATAAACTAATGACTATTTCTGAGTGGAGTGATAACACAGTTTGCTCTATTTCCAGTATTTATAAGCTATATAATAAGCCAGATATGAACAGTCACATGGACATATAGCACTTAAAATATCTGTAATTATTAAATTGTGGTATTTTATAAGTTTATTAAGCACTATCCAATTAAAATTAATATATTCACCTTCCCATGAGAAAATTAGTATCATCACATATTTGTCTATAGCCCTGAAAGTATATTCACATTCCAGATAATTATTAAAATGAATTGTAATGGAAAATTTCACATAAAAATATTTGATGATTTTGGTGGCATTTTTTCACATACTGATTGAAGAAGAATTTTAACTGACATAAACCATATAAACATACAAGAAAGGAGATTTACTTTTAGTTTGAGAATTAGGAAATGAGTGGCATAAATTAGTATAAAGCCCATACTTTCCATGATTATTGTTAGAATATAAGTGAAACAAGGAAGATTTATTTGCATTAGACCTCGGGAGACTCAGAAGCTGCTCTGGGACTGAGCCTGGAAGTTTTCTCTTGAGCAATTCCTGGAAGGATTTCTATAAAATGCTTCCCAAAACAATACTGTAGCAGGGTCACTTTTCTATTAGCCATGGCTGGGAAGGCAGGTCAGTAAAGAAACTCTCCAAGTGAACTCTTCATAAGCTTCTATTTCATACTAGCTTCCCCAGTCAAATGGAGTCATCATCTTAAAATCTATTTTTTCCTCAAAGATAACTCAATCTTATTTATTATAGTTATATTCTCACTGTCTCCTATCTAGAGGAATACAGCAGTGACTTTATAACTTGCTGTCTTTCAGGTTTTATTTTCTGCATAAACTGCTCATCTGTCCACAGTTTTAAACTCTCTGATCTGCTGGTCTCCTGTATCTGCCCCCTGTCATTTAATAGGAAATAATGGAGGTGTGAGGTAGGCAGGCACCTGCCCCCAGGCAGTGCACGGGAAGCACGGGAGTGACAAACAGGGCCAGGTGAACTGCAGGACTGTCGCCGTGTGCTGCCAGTGTGGGAGCAATCGGCCAGTCCCCGTGGGTTTGCTCGCCTGGGGCTGTACTCAGTTACATGGGCTGGGCCTGGTTTACCAGTGCTCTGGCGTTTGGATTGGCTCTCTTGTCCAGAAGAAGTTTGGTGACACGGTAGTGACCACAGTGTGCAGCGACATGGAGGGCCGTCAGGTAGTCCAGGGTGACATCATCCACAGGTGCCTTGTGCTGCAGCAGGTGTTTCACACACTCCACGTGGTCCCCCTGTGCAGCCATGTGCAGTGGGGACAGTCCGTTCTGCACAAACAACACCAACACCGCTTTCTGATTATTCCTTCTAGGCTCTGGAACACAGCAGAGTCAGGGCTTCATCTCTAACCCTACAGCTCAATATCCTCAAAAGGGAAGGTGAGTTCAATGGTAAGAAACAACTAAAAATAAATACATCGAAAACATTTTATTAACACATGTTCACAGTACATAAAGCTTACCTCCCTTATGCGATGTGGGTGCGTGGACAGAACACATCTTTGCTCCTCCTTATCCCCTCCCCCTCCTCCATCTCTGCTCTCCTTCACATCTGAAAAAGATCTGTCTCCCTACTTTTTACTTTTTTTTTTTTTTTTTGGTACCGGAAATTGAACTCACATCCTCGCGTCTGCCAGGCAGGTGCTTAAGCCACTGAGATAAATCCCTGGCCCTCCCTGCTTCCTATTATCTGTCTTTTATTTTGCTCTTTATTTATACTTCGGGGTTCACATGTAAGAGAAACCATGTGATATTTAGCTCGTGTGTCTGATTTATCTCACTTAACATTATGGTCTAAGGCGCATCCATTTTCCTACAGATGACTCAAGTTCTCTTTCTTTATGTGGCAGTTGGTGGATGGTAGACTTAAAATGGCTTAAATAATGTTTTTGTTTCTGAAATAATCTACATTCACAATTATTGCAGTCATGTTTAGAAATCCATAAAATAAACCTGGAAAAGAGAAGCAGCTGGTGAGAAGGTACCTATGCACTGGGTGGGGGAGACAGCACTGTTGCAGGAAGCCAATGGGTCTTGAGACCATAGTGCTAAGTGAAATACACCAAACACAGTGAATTAAATATCATGTGGTTTCTCTTACCTGAAAAGAATGAAGGACAATAAAACAGAGATGGTAGGAAGCAGGGAGGCAGACTTTACAGGTGGGGAAGGGGACTCGGGGAGGGGATCTAAAATGATTAAGACACAATTTAGAATATCCCAGTTCCCCAAAATGAATGGAACTAGTATGTGCTCCACACACGCACTGGTTGTGTTTTCACATAGACCAAATCGGGCCTTGACAATGTCTGGACTGAGAATTACGATGCATATCCTCACAGGAAGTCACCGACACTGAGAAGAAGGTGAAAGCACCTGTCCCAGGGATCATGATGAGTGTGAATGCGGCATGCTGAAGGTGGACACCAGTGCAGGCGATGGCCCAGCAAAGGCCATGGGGGATGGGGGCAGAAGAGCAGCTGGCACTGCACCGGGCGGGCAGGCACTGATGGTGCAGAGGCAGGGCCGGCTGGAGAGGGAGAAGAACTCAGAGTCAGAGCCATGCTTGGCATTCGACTCGCAGAGAGAGGAGGTGGTGGCCACAGGGCCAGGGCGATGAGATTCCCCTGGCTGTCGTGTTACGCCAGACTGGGCTGGGGGGCAAGGAGGCAGGTCGATTAGGGGCCTCTGGCAACCATGCAGACGCAGTGGTGGCTGAGACCAGTGTGGGGGCCAGGAGTTGGCTGGGAAGCTGCTGACTTAATGATGCATTTTGAAGGAAGAGGCAACAGGGTTTGACGACAGAACACAGAGATGAGAATGAGATAGAAGTATTCACTCTGGGAAACTGAAAGGATGGGAAGGCCGTCAACTGAGATAAGAAAGACTACAGGCGATCCATCGGGTTTCAGAGTGGGGGCTGCCAGCTGCTTAAATTTGGACTTAGGAGATTTAAGGTGGCCAGCAGATCCCCAAACAGTAGTGACATCTCTCAAACAGAGTTGACATCAACACATGGAAGGCTGGAAATACACACTGTGTGCCACCACCAGGGCGTATGCATCTTTAAAGATGAAACTGCATGAGGTTTCAGAGAGAGACAGAGACAGACAGAGACAGACAGACAGAGACTGAGCTCTGAAAGTTCCCTCATTCAGAGGCCTCAAAGACAAGGAGGAACTCACAAAACAGATGGGAAAGTAGGAGCAGAAACACAAAAGGAAAGCCAGAAGAGTACAGTACCTAGAAGACACATAAGGAAAGTGCTCTGAGAGTAGGAGGAGTCAGAATCTGTGCCTGATGATAGTAACAGGACAGCATGTAGACCTGCAGGCTCTGACTCATGGCCCTGGGTGGATAGGAAACGGGGAATCTGTGCAGGTTCCTTTCTGCTTGCTCTGATTCTCCCAGTATTGTGGAAAGAAGAGGAAAAAAGGCTACAAAGTCAAAGGTAAAGCACAGACTAGTTAGGCAGCTGAAGAGCAAGAGCAAATAGACTTAGAAATTACAATTTGACTGGCAGGTAGCATCACGGCTGATTTGAAGTTAGTGACTATGAATTTAAAGTGAGCAGTGTCACTGTAGCCACATTCAGGCACAGGGATTAATCAAAGTGAAATGTAGGGTGTGAGGATGAATATGCAAAAAGAGCAGAAGAGTGAAGAATTTATGCTAGAGAGAGGTGAGGGCACGAGGTGAATGGGAGACATGGAAACTATGACTGAAAGTCCCAGCACACAGCACAATTTCTGGAACTGGGGTTCTGAAGAGAGTGAGCTGAAGTATAGAAAGCAGTGGCTGGAGAGCAGGCGGTCAGAAACAGAAACAACAGAGGGTATACAGCTATCACACTGAGAGGCCCGTGAGGAAAGCCTGCTGCTGTCTCCTCCAGATCAGGAAAGTCACTGGGAATTTGACATGGTTAGTGGTGAAGACTTGGTTTGCTGAGAGCTGAACTTCCAAAGAATAAGAATTACTCCCAGGAGAAAATAATGGGTGATTCGAAAGTTTTTATGGAGGAAGACTGAACCGTCTGATATTAGGAATCTCTTTCATTCCCTGGCTGGTGGACTTATCTCACTCTATCCTAATTAGTGCACCTTCCTGCCTGCAGCTCTGCTCTCACTAATCACCATGTGTGTAGCTGGCTCAGAAAATTCTAGAAAGTCTCTGTGTCCTGCCTGGAATACTGTACCTTCTCAATCTACGCCAGTAGATGCCTGCCTGTAGGCATGAATGAATACGATCATATAGTCATGAATACTTTACGCTGGGTTTTTACATCTGAATGATACTTGATTTTACAGGAAAAACATTAAAAATAATTCCTGGGTAATGCATGGTCTTCATTAATGATATGACAATCACAGAGAAACTCTGCAGAGTTTGATGACTTGAGGGAGAGCATATCTGTCTATCTTCAGTTTGATACATGTTTTCTACTGGCTGTAACATGATTGGTCTAAAATTGTATTCTTATTTAAATTTCAATGTTGCTTCAACAAAAATTTCCATAATTATCTTCGCTTTACTGCCTCAAAATGTTGCATTTTGTTCTATTTTATGTTATTTTTTTGAGACAAGGTCTTGCTATGCAGCCCAGGCTGGCCTTTAACTCAGTGATCCTCTTGCCTCGGCCTCCCAAATGCTGAGATTACAGACATGAGCCACCATGTCCAGCCCTAAAATACTGCATTTTAAAAACAAATTTTAACAACATTCAGAATAGATGTAAGACTGAACACAATGCAGGTAATTCATTTCTCTTGATATATTTCTTAATGGAAGCCACCTTTTCATTACACAAATGTTAGGGCACTTGTATAAGGGATTAAGCTCATGCTACATAGATTTTAAATGTGTTGGGCTGGTCATTTCCAAGAGATTTAGGTTAAATAGCCAGTGACTAAATAATATACATTTTAAATATTCATGCTTGTGTCAGCCAATCTTAATAACAGCATTGGTCAATATCGATCCTATTTAGGAGGGAGAGGTAAGGGAGAAAACCTAAGAAATGTACTTTGTCTAAATTTGTGCTGTATGTAAGGATCCATGAGTTGTTACATATTCCATTAAGTACCTCTAGGTGGTTAATGCCAACTTGGGTTTCATGATATTTTCTGAAAACACAAAGTAAGACTAGATAATGAGGATCTACATAGTAATACAGTTTTTAAACTACTCTTGCTAAATGATCACTTGCAACAAGCCAGCAGACCATGTGGTTGTTATCTATATGGAAAAGGGTTCTCCTTATGCTTGAGCATATTAATTAAAGGAGGCAAAATGCTAGATATATTAGACCATGAAGAACAATACCATGAAGAACAATACTCTTAATGGTACAAATAGGTGATCAATCTTAATTTATTCTTTTCATATCAACTCTAACAATCCCAAACATAATCAACCAACACCATTCTCAAGTCATTAACCAACACTAGTGTTAAGTATTTTGACAAGTACTGCCTAAGAGATAAAGACTGAATAAACTAAAAGATTCATCTTTTACTGCTAACTGTGCTACTTCAGAAGAAAATTTTATGTTTTATACTTACAAAAATCTAGACTCACAGAAACTAAGAAATAATCATATATTTTTTCAAGTTTTCATTTACTGTGAAAATAGCAGGGGAAAAAATATTGGAAGAACCTGGAGGTTTACATTCAACACATCTTAATTCATGTAAATATTCATTTTAATAATTTTAAAATAGTTCGATTATATTTCTTATTCCTAGCACACAAACACTGAGTAAGCAGAGAGTGCTTGACTGGTGCTCTCCTGTGGGAACCGAAAGCAGCTCCCCGAGTCCCTGCCTCCCACGTACCCACCTTGGTCCTTGCCAGCAGTGGGGCGCCCCGCTCCAACAGAAGCTCCACCACCTGGTCATGCCCACTCCGTGCTGCACAGTGCAGCGGTGTCAACCCGTCCTGCCAAGAGAATGACAGCGCTGGCCTTCAGTGCATGTTGAATTTTGTTTTTAAACCAAGATTGCAAATATTGGGACTGTGAAGAGGGGGTGGTTTCTGGGAGAAAGGAAGGCAGGGAGGTGAAGGAGAAGTCAAAATGGTGAAAATGTGACGTGCATGTGCACCAGTTCCTTAAGATGAATGTATCATATGTTGTAAACATATGCCACTGTTTTTTAAAAAGTGGATTTCCTAAATTTCATCTTGGTGACCCTATAGATCAGAAACAGACTTGCAACCATATAAATGACACGTGAAAGTGAAAACAAAAAGAGATCTTGACAGAGAAAAATAGGCAAAACAGAAGCAAGGAGACAGCAAGAGAGATTCCATGTGCAAGGGTTTATCAGAGTGGAACTGGCTTCTGCAAGTTTGCATTTCCAAAGAGATGGAAAAGCAGTGCTGCATTTGTTGAACCTTAAAGCCCTACCCACTTGGAACCACAGCCAAGAATTATATTAAATTCTACTGCTTTCAGTTTGGTTGTCCTAGCACAATCTTTACCTAAGAATTCTTTTTACTCTAACTTATTCTCATATATTCTATATTGAACTGTTACTACTTTAAGAAATTTTCCCAAAATGCACCATGATGGTTATAAAAAAGAATAGCTGTGTTTTTTGATTCTATAAGGACTTCTAATACAAATTTCTTTTTTTGTTGTTTTGGGTTTTTTGAGACAGGGTCTTGCTATGTAGTTCAGGCTGGCCTTGAACTCACTGTGTAACCCAGGCTGGAGTATTTCCAGCCTATGTTGAATTATCTTCCAAAGATAAAGTTTATCACTGATACATAAAATCAAATCCTGTCCATTAGTCCTCCCGTATGTTATGTTATCCAGAGACTGTCTGACCTCAGTACTTTCAGGGCAGTGTCTGACATCAGCATGACCCTCAGATCCTGTCTCCCTTACTTTATTTCTCTTTAGGCTGACACAGCCAAAAAGCAGAGTGAGTGAAAATATAAAGCAAAATTATTGTAACAAAAATAAGCACGAAGAGAGAAATAAAGTAAGTGAAGCTAGTGACTTGGTCAAGACCTTGTCATGGAAAGAGGTGGACAGCGCAGGTAGCAATCAGAGAAAACAAAGTACAGTGAGAAGCACAGCTTTTGGAAGCTCCTGACCTACTGAGAACTCGAGCCCATCTTTTGTGTCTCTGCTTCCAAGATGATCTTTCCAGCTTACGCTCTCCTCCTGACAGGAACAATTGCTCTGGGCCGTAACCCTCTTTCTGGCACAACACTCAGGGCTCTCTATGCTAGATATCTTGCAGACACTCCAGATCCCGGCGCCAGCCTCCTTCACTAAAGCTCTGTGTCCTAATAGGTCGTATCACTGCACTTCCTTGCTCTGGCTTCTGGTTGTTTGGCCAACGAGAAAAGCAGCAAGGGAGCCTGGGAGGGCTCTCCCTAACCTCGTCACATCTGGACCAGTGGTGCCAAAGCAGCCTTCCTGTGCGATTCTTTCAAGTTCTGGGTGCCACTTCTGCTTCTCTCCTTTCCTGCCTAGGGTTGGTACTGAACCCTGTGGTTACTGGTTCAAGGGATATGCACTATTTTTTGTGCTTTCTCTGTAGCCTTGCCACCATATTATAATTTAACAATTCCTAATCAAATTATCAAATTTGAGTGTGCCATCTGTTTTTGCCTAGGACCTTTTCTGATAATAGGTCTTTACTTTGTTAAATCTATTTAGCAAATGTGAAGTTATTGAATAACTAAAGTAGATCTTATAATTTAGGGTATCTGAGAACTAATGTTAAGATTGGTTTTCTAAAAAAAAGTATTTAGCTACTATGGTTGGGATGCCATGGTAAATTTAAAAAGGAAAGGAAAGTGTGCTGGAAAAATGGTTAAAATAATTCTGCTTTCATATGTTGGTAAAAGCACCCTGGGGGTAGGACAGGGAGGTGGTTGCTGCGTGAGTTATATAATAATTCAATAGAGCATGGTTTCTCAAACATACTCTTAATGGGGCTTTGTTGAGATCAAGAGTTGGGGAAACCCCATGGAGGAAAGGACAGCATTCTAGGCAATGGTTCAGAGTGTGGCCTTCAGAGTCACAGGGCCCTGGGGACATCAAGATCAGGACGAGGGGCCAACCTCTTTGAGGCCCAGCTCCAACGATATCAAGTTGGGGTGAATTTTTCTTGCTCTGGTTTACTATAGCCTTTTATAAAAGGTGAGGGAGGGGATGCTGCCTTACGTCACTTTAAGAAAAGGAAGACCATCATTTTCTGTGGATTACATGAAACATTCATTGTGTGATCACATTGAAACCTCCAGAGTACTTTTCTGGAGAATATTTAATATACATAAAGGAATAAGAATTAGATTAATTCTAAATCTTACATTTAGTGATGTGATTGCATCTGCTCTTTTGAAAGATGTGTGAATGATGATACCAAACTCAAGTGGCCCAACCAGCTCAATCTCACTAGAATTGGAATCTTTTCTACAAAGTTCAGTATCAAGTTAATGCTAAAAAAAGTTTTCCTGTTCAGGTTTTATATTGCAGGACCCTGTCACTTAAATTCTTTGCGGCACTGGGGATTGAACTCACAACCTTGCTCCTGTCAGACAGGCACTTAAGTCACTGAGCCAAACTCCCGGCCCTGGTTTTTTGAGGCAGGGTCACACTGTGTAGCTCAGGCCGGCCTTGCACTCATGTTGTAGCCCAAGCCGGTCTCGAACTCACAGTGCTCCCCCTACCTCATCACTTAAATTCTTAAGCCTGTGTCTGAAGATTACACTTCTCTCCCTCCAGAGTCCCATTCCTTGAGTTCTCTTTCCTTTATTGCTAGAATCAGTTCATTCACACTGATGTGCCAACACTATATTCTGAGTAATTCTAAAAAGGTACAATCACGCGACAGCAGAGGAGCATCACTTATCCAACTGGCAACCCACAACATGACATTTTTACAACCATTTCTTTCCTTATATTTTCCTTTCCTCTTTCTCTGTTCAGGGCATTATTCTAAGAAATGCATCCTGAAATTCTGTTATTAGCATAAAATGCTAATAACTAAGCTGTGTGTCTGAGGTCATGTTACTTAACTGTGGGGAACTCATTTTTCCCTTTTGGTAGTCTCATCTCTCTAATGAAGACATCCATATTTCTCAATAAGAAAATAACCATACTTTATAATCATTAAGGAGATGAAATGAGATACTTGTAGAATACTTAGCAGGGTACACAGAACAGCGTATGTATTTTGACAACTGGCAGCTGTTTATTGTTATTACTTTAATTATCACATGTAATAACAAGCAGCAAGGACGATCCCTCTTTCTGGCATACTGCTTTTGTTCATCATCCTTTAATGTCTTTGTGCATTTTTATTGTTCATATTGAATACGCATTTCAATATTTTAAGCATAATGCTCCTTTGGGGTGTCTGCACTTCTAAATAATAAATAAGTTTAAAAGTAAGAAACAGTAATGCCCTTAATAAAGCCCAAGTTAACAATTTCATTTAACTAGCTACAAAACTTTTGCTTTAACATTAAAATGAGATTTGTAGATACAAGCAAAGGGCTCTGGGTAAAATCTCAGAATTTCAGATTAGAATCTCTCCAGTGAGAAGAATGCCAGCAAGAGGCAAACTGCCTCCATGATAATCAGAAAAGTGACAAGAGTTGGGGAGAAACCCTGGATCAGATTTGTTTTTTAATTATCCCAAAGCCTCTACAGATCATGCTTTTCTCTAGATAATAATATCCTTACAAAGGAGAAAAATAATGAGACCTTAAGTCAAAATTCTTGATTAGATATTTTAAATTCAGAGCATTGTATGTGTGGTTCACTTGACTGCTAGAGGAAATTGAGATGTCTATGGCAAAACAAAGGAATAATAACATTTATTTTTAAAACTCTATTATAGGTCTACTATATTATCCAAATTAAAGTCAAAACACATTAAACATTTTCCTGTTTTTAAATATATTTTCAAGAGACAAGAGAAAAAGTGAACTACATCTCATTATGCTAGTAATCACTTACTATTAACTCAGAATAAGTCTCCTAGGGCCAGACCATGGTGGTTGATTTCAGTATTTACCCGTCTCGATTTTGCCTTTGGTATAAGGGATATAGCTTTGTTAGCCACAGCCAGAATGGAAAGAATCCGATCATCCTTTTAGAGTCCTCCTGCTCCAAGACAAGGAATCCTTTCACTGAGGGGGAAATGCTCAGCACCATTCAATACTGTACCTTGCCCTGGCATGTGCTGTACAGTTTGCTTATACAGATTATTAAGGATTGGTTTTGTACCTCTCTTTCCAAGTCTGTTGGTGGCTCTAAATTGACCATAATGAAAAAAAAAATTGTCCATAGTGGAAATATTTATACCATGAACATTGTCAAAGGAAAGGCTACAAATCATGGCTTTTGGTTTTGTCCTGTTTTTTTTTTTTTTTTTAAATCCATTAATAAACTTTTACCAGCACATTGCCTAATCTCTTGGGGACTAGTGATTTAAATTTCTGTGAATGCAGAAACCTACCCTGCCTTCTTAACTCCTGGATGCTGGGGTTCACGCTCCAAATATGTAAAAACTAAAGAGTGAAAGAACAGAAATGCTAAAAGAGTGAAAGAACAGAATGTCCCCACAATGTGCAAACTAGAAAATCTATTTTTTATTTTTAAATCATTGAGTGAAATTCAGTTTATTTGCTGTACATGGGGCTTCACTGGATGAAATATGGTCCAAATACTCACTTTCTAGTGATTATAGCTCATTGCTAATTGCTCAAGGACAATTTAATAATGGCAGAACTAGCATAAGAATCTAATTTCTTTTTCATTTCTTAGGACTCTTTTGGTAAAAACACACTGCCTATTTAGAGTCAGACTATTTATTTATTTATTTATTTATGTATTTATTTTGTGGCACCAGGGATCGAACTCACAACCTCGCACCTGCCAGGGCAGGCACTTAAGCCACTGAGCTGAATGCCCGGCCCTAGAGTTAGACTTTTTAATTGAATATGCATTGTACATAAACTAGGGCATTGTGATGATCAACAACAACCAAAGTAATGAATGAATATTCCAGATAAACATAATATAAGTAATATGAATTCTTAAGACACTGGTGAAGATAAAAATAAAAACCTTTATATTTACAAAGTGCTATCTTTCCACTGATAATTTCAATTATTAAAGACTCTTCATAAAACAAAAAGATCTGATTAAGGGACTGTGTTAGTTATGTATGTTAGTAATGTAACATTATGTTAATAATGCTAGTAATGATAATAGTAACATAGTCATGAGCAGAAATTTCTTCCTTTAAATTAAAAGAATAGGCAAGGAAAGGAAAACATTAAGTATTGTATATATTGTTCCAAATTCTGCATACCAACAGCATAGTGAGGGAAGGGGGCGTGCCAGCAAGGCAAAGAGCAAAACGTCATAAAGCTCTGATGCAAAGGCACTAGACAAAGCAGCAAAGATTTTTTTTTTTGTACTAGGTATCGAACTCACAACCTCATACTTGCCAGGCAGGTGCAGTGCCACAGAGCTATATCCCCAGCCCTAAAGCTGCAGTTCCTTTTTTCGTACCAGGAATAAAATTCATGACCTCATGCTTGCCAGGCAGGTGCTATGCCACTGAGCTGTATCCTTGGCCCTCAGCAGCAAAAATCTTTCACAGATAAAGCAAACCACTCCAGAACTCCCACATAACAGGACACGGCCACTCTGGACCCAATGTCTTACAAAAATGAGATTTAAAGTGCAATCAGCCGTGAGGTCATCAAATACCAGAATTTATAGTCTGGGGCTGCTTTGGATTCTAGATGCTTCAAGATGACCAGGTTTAGTAAATACATCACCTAGCCTCGAGATGTGTAAGGGAAACAGACTTGGTCCTCATTGATTAAGAGAATATGAAATACCAGAATTAAATAAAGAGAAAATACTACAAGGGACACCTTCTATCTAACATCTTCCATGGATTTCTTTTTATACTACATGTTCCAACATTTTTATATTACAAGAATGCTATAGTCTTGCTGGAATCTGTGATTAAGCAAATCTTCTCCAGAGACCTGATATTAAAGTACTAGCTGTATGTTAAAGCAAGTAATTGCTTATAATGTCAGAAATATTCAGAATCTATGAGGAGCAAAATACTTTACCTGTTCCATTTTTAAAGGCAAGTAATATAGCTAAGTATTAATTTTCATAGAACTGTATTAACTTATATTCAGTCAGTACTATGCAGCTTAGAAAATGATAGAAGTAGGATCTGAAATCAGGCAGCTTTGCTCCTCTTTTAACAACTGGACTTTACTGCCTATCATGTTATTTACTGGGAATACCTTAAAACTCAGAACAATATTTTACTTAAGTTTGAAAAGATACCACTTCTGCCAAGATGAAAAAAGTGAAGGCATGCTTTCTTCTATAAGCATAATAGCAAATCTGCTCATGTCAGTACAAATATAACCCTGTATGAAAAAGGACTTAGGAATCAAATAGAAGGAAAATACTTTTGCCATGTATTTTATATAAAATCCACATTCTCACAGCCTAATATAAACTGATAAACCTGGGTTTTGGGTATTTACAACAAACCAAAAGACAGATGTACAAGTCTAGTCTTCAATTTTTGTGACTGGAAAACCAATAAGCTAAAATTTGAAAGACTGTTGCAGTGCAGATCCTGCTTTCTGTTTCTCTGGATGTTTATAAGCAAGCACTAATTTTACTTTATGATACGAAACTTTTAGATATTATATGAGATTTAATCAAAGACAAGAAAACCACGTCCTTGAAAGCATGCAGCCTGTGCGTACTGACTAGTTTGCTTACGGTGCTTGCTAAGAGGATGCAAGCGATCATAAGGTAGGAAACTAAAAGAGCAGAGACACTTACCCGGGTCTTGGCATCAATCTGACCACCCCGGTCCAGTAAGAGCTTCACCATGTTTGTGTTGCCCCTTTTCGAAGCCACATGCAGAGGAGTGATTCCATTCTACGCAGGAGGAAAGACCAAAAAGAGCAAGTTTGGTATGACAGTGTAGGGCGGCAAGATTTTGGCATAAATGACACAAAAGTGGCTGTGATCCACATTGCCAGAGTTTCTAAATTTTTTATTTTTAAGGGTCAAAGAAGCACACAAACTACAATGCACTACTGTTACAGAATAAAAGATGGACTGAAACTTCCTGAGTGAGTCAGTATCTACTATGTATGCATGGGATGCACACTTTGCAGTCAGGGGACAACGGGAGGACTGCATAATAGAAAATGAAGCCCAAATTCTGCCTGCCACAGATCCCTAGTACAGCCTTTCTTTTTATAATACTCATGCACTTAAAAGACTTTGGGACTCAATGTTTTCTATGCTTAAAAATGGGTTATAAATAGACATATCAATACCAAATGGAACAATAGTTCTTAAAAAACCTTCAGAGTAATTCAGTAAGGAAAAACAACTTGAAAATAGCCCAACACAGTTTCAGGCCAGAAGACATCTGAAAACAAAAATATTACACATAGGAATGAAATTTGTCTATTTTTTTGGCTGTTCTGTGTCACCATTACAACAAGGACATGATCTGAACTTTTGTGTCATAATTTCTGAATATTCAAATAGTGCATTAACTGACTCAAATACTGTTAGGTGTATGAATTTTATAACCATTATGTAAATGAATTCTTTCCAAAGAAAGCAAACCACTAACATATCACTCCATGTGATGTATTTTTATGTATTTTAGTAAGATTCTTTAAATGAATAAACTCTCAAGTCATTAAACAAAAAGTTTCCTGTCAAATTATGCGCCCTCTTACCACTGTAAGTTATAATACCTATTCTGTGCTCAATGTTTTAACATGGCTTTCATTGTTTACCGACTTGAAACTGATCTCATGACTTATGACACATAAGAGTTTGAACTGATGCCAAAATTAACAGCCTCTGAACTTACTGCAAAGGATATATATGCCTGGGAACTTACATTCTTACTTTTTTCTTCTTGGGTCATGACAACTTCCTATGATTTACAGAAAAACACATGGAAAAATCTAACACCTTTAGGAAGATCCAAGAAGTGGGCTGGGGAATAAAACCTTTAAGGAAGTTGTTGACTTTCATCAAAACCTCCCTAAGCCCCTGGCTGCCGTCCGCAGCGCGACGCGGTCGCGGGCGTACCCTGGCTGTGAAGTCCACCGCAGCGCCACGGTTGAGGAGCAGAGTGGCCACGTTGACGTTTCCGTAGTGCGCGGCGATGTGCAGAGGGGTGAAGCCGCTCTGCGGAGGAGGAGACCACAGTGAGTGAGGGCCGGTGAGGACGTCACGGGTCCCTGCCTGCCCGCCAGGACGGCTGCAAGCTCCGAGTGACTCTCGCAGCTCAGCGTGGTAAGGAGGTAAACAGTTCCACGGACAGGTAAGAAAAACCTCTCTATATACCGGGAACAGTGTTTTTTATTACCATAATTCTTCATCTGTTTGGGACTTATTTGAACAAAATCCTGTTTCTTGAGGTTGTTTAACATATTGGAGAAAAAGAAAATATAACTAAAGAACATAAAGTTTCAGTCATAGTATTAATGTAATTATGAATAAAAACTTTTCAGTGAAAGACTCAAAACTAATGTTCATGATTTTTTTTAAAGGAGTATTGGTTGATATTTTATCTTAGGCACTGAAAACACCGTGAAAAATGTACAAAGGATGCAAAGTTAATTTCACATCCTACACCGCTGAGATGTTCCTGTTCCCTTCCACAGCTGGTTAGTCACACTGCTTTATAATGAAAGAAGAATTAAAAACAAAATTAATGTACTTGGTGTCAACATGAATATAAAATAAAGAAAAAAGTTAAGCTTAATCTAATTTTGAGTGATACTTAAAGTTTTTTCAGTGAAATTAAAGATGATTAAGTCAAGCAGTTTAAATCAATGATATGGGTATTTTAAAGAACTGCTTACTCTCAAAATTTAACAAAGAAGTCTGAAAATTTTCAATGAAGAAAAATATCCTTCATTTTTTTCCTCTTAAAACCAAAGAAATTTTTGTTATTTTCACAATAGCTGTGACAAGTCCATTAACCCTTATCATATTAAAGTGTGCAAAGATGTGATAATTTTCCTCTATAATTTACATTGTTTAATAAGAATATGAAAAAGTAGAGGGTCTTAACTGGCTATCAAGCCCTGCGGTTTTCAAGTTATCTTCTGTTCTATTTTATGAGATAAGCATCAATGTGTAACATACTGTTTCAAAGAAATATTTTCTAAACTATAATCATTGTTCTTCTGTTAGCTTGATATATAGCTAAAGGAGCATTCAGAGAACTTAGATAATGGAAATCTTTCTGTGCTATTGGCAACAGTAGCTGTAAATAATTTCTGACTACAGGAAAGCAAGACACAAATTAAGTAACTATCAACCAAATCCCACAACTATGGTCAAGATATTTTTAATTTGCATCTAGAAAATGCCAAATCCTCATATTAAAATAGACAAGTCAGTCTATGACCTGCAGTTGTTTTACAAAATGTCAAATGTGTATACTTTAGTACACAATTGACTGAAGTTTTTCATTTTTCTCTTACTATTTTCTGTCATTCAGATATATCCTGAATGTATATCTATTATACAAGCTACAGCTTAATTTCAGAAAAATAATTTTTGATTTCTGGTGAATCATTTCCAAATTATTCAAGTATAATAATGCTATTTTTCTCCTTTTCAAAAATAAACTAACTAGTTGTCTGACCTGTCCTACTGACCCTCCATTGTCATATATCAGGCTTGGGTCAGCACTTAGCTGGCATAAGTCTACTCTGAGGATGCTTATGTTTTTCTTCTTTGCCTGATTAATGGCAAGGCAGAGTGTACCCTTCCCCGGATTTCAGATGAGGGCTTCCCACTGATACTCCACTGTCTTCAGACAGATACTTGTAACTCCATCTGAATCCATCCAAATCACTGCCTTCATCACAAATCTTATAGCCAACATTGCTTTCAAAGAATGTACCATACAGTAACCAAGGAGCACCCCAAAAATTAAAGGTATTAAAACCAGTAATGAAGATCACTCTGTATGATCCCAGGATTCCCTGGACAATTTTACCAAATCGTTAGGTTTCAACTTTCTAGGTTCCAAGAATGAGTATGAAATTAGTGATACAGATAATTCTAATACATTGCCATCTCAGTAGATGTGTCCAAGCAGATAATAATTACAGAAATACATCACTCTTAGTGAATAGCAAGTGAACAGTCAAAGCTCCACAGCCTCCACAAGTCCACATCGGTGATCAGGTAGGAACCTCATGATGCCCAAGGTGGTGGTGCACACCTGAAATCCCAGCACTCTGGGAGGCTGAGGCAGGAGGACAGCAAGTTCCAGCCCAACTTGAGCAACTTAGTGACTTACAGTGACCCTGTCTCAAAATGAATAGAATAGAGTAAAATAAAATAAAATAAAATAAAATAAAATAAAATAAAACAGCTAGGATATAACTTAGTGTAAAGGCCCTTGGTCCAAAAAGGCAAAAAAACAACCAACAAAAACAACAAAAAAGAATTCCTTCATTGAAGCAAAGATCAATCTATGCAATGGCATGTTAGTTTTCATAATACACTCCCAATAATATTCGTGTGGGTGGTGTGGTGCAGTAGTGGCCAAAGAGAGACCACACACAGATGTGTGCATGCGGCCATCCTGGAAGGTCCCAGCACCTAACGGTCTCACTGACAGAGATGGCCATTCAGGATGAGGAGGACGAGGTAATAGCGAGTATTTCAAGACTATAAGAAAAACCAACTGCTGTGTGCACCATATGTTCAGTGTTACTATCGATGGCAAACTGTGGTAAAGTCAAAGGCACACAGGAAGGAAAAAAGAGCAACTACATTAGATAAGGAGATAAAACACAGTAACCGAGAAACTTCCCTCATTTTCATTTCCCTAATCTCTTCATTTTTAAATTGTTTTCATTTTTTGGTTTTTTGTGACAAGGTCTTGCTTCACAGCGCAGGCTGGCTCTGATCTCACTATGTAGCCCTGGTGGGCCTCCACAGCAATCCTCCTGCCTCAGTCACCTTAATGCTGGGTTCACAGGTGTGCCCCACCACGCCCAGCTATTTCCCTAAACTCCAACCTGAGAATTCTCATTAGGAAAACAAGACCATATGCATGCTTTGCAAAAATTAAGGATAAAAGTCACTCCTTAAAATATGTGTTAAGGGGCCAGGAATTTAGCTTAGTGGTACAGCACCTGCCTGGCCAGTACGAGGTCATGAGTTTGATTCCTGGTACCAAAAAAAAGTTAAGGAAATGTTTTATTTCATGCTCTATTTTTACAAACTAAGAAGTTTCAGGGATTTAATAAGACTTCAAATATAGATAGCATTAAATAAATATGAATTACCAGTTTTAATTATGGGAAATGTTTTCAAGTAATTCCCCATTAATGAAACTTTTAATCATTAGTATGAATTAGTGCACATTTATTCTAACTGGGCAAAAATTAAAATAAACAAAAACAAGGTAAATGTTGGTAGAGTCACAATACTGTACCTCGGTCGTCCTATTCACCATCATCTGAAGCAGTGTTGTGTGGAAGAAGAAGAAGACATTACACAGCGAAAACGGAAGAGAACTATCAATCTACTCGCTGCCATTGGACACCCAATCCAGCATGCCAAGCGCAGTCAACTAAGAAGGGAGCCTGAATCGCCACCGGCAGGAGCACTCTGTCTGTCTAGTTCTTTTACTATCATATATGAACCAAACAATAACTGGGCAGACCATTCAATAGCTGAGTCTCACCCATTAAAGAAATCATCCTGTATTTAACTGTTTTGTTACTGTACCCATTAGCCAGTCCCCTTCTTTCTGAAATACCTTGCAAGGAGTGGATCTTTCTGTGCCTGGAAGTGATTCTGCATCATCACTGTGGCCTACTTCCTGATCTCCCTGGAGGAACCCGGCAGCTGGGAGCTCCTCCCCCAAATGCATTCAGCTCTTACCTTGGATTGGACGTCTGCGTTGTGGTCGTTCTGGAGCAGGAGTGCGGCAGATTTGGTGTCATCTTTCCGAGCTGCAATGTGCAGAGCTGGCAGCCTTACTTTGCCTTTGGTGTCATTCTCCAGGAGGATGGCCACCGCCTGGTTGTGCCCTTGCTGGAGTGCCACGGCAAGAGGCGTGAAGCCATCCTGGTGGACAGAAGGCAGACTTCTGTTTCACTCAGCACCGAGTAACACAGCCTCTACATTTTTTACCTGTGACTATTTTTTATTTTTAGTATATGCTAATTTTCAATATGTGGTGAATTAGTACATGTACAGATTGCCTCTTGATCCTTTCTGCTTCCTCTTTCCCTCTCCCATATCCACCTCTTGCCTCTGCCTCAGATCCCCTTCTCATCTCTGCAACATCGACCTCCCTGTTCCCTATCACTGCTCTGTCATTTTGCTCTTTACATTATACACATACTTTTGGTTTTCATATAAGAGAAATCATGCAGTATTTAGCCTTCTAGCCCTATTATTATTTATTTCATTTGGCATTATGGTCTCAAGATCCATCCACTTTCCTACAAAAGATCAAATCCCAAATTTAGCCTTCTTTATGACTCTGTTATATGGATCATATTTTTTTATCCATTCATCTGTTTGAGATAGTGCCTCTAAATTTTAAAGTAATGATCAAGACCAAGAAGCAAGAGGAATAAATGTGACTGTGAAGATCAGAAGCAATTATATTAATCATTTGTCAATCTATAGACTAGTGTAATGAGGTTGCTTTACTAATTTCTATTCCATACATTTAAAATTTTATTCTATACATTCAATACTTCATCATAACAAAAAATATTACATATAGGATGAGATCATTCCAAAACAGGAGTGTAACAAACTGTATGTTTATAATTGGGAAATAAAAATGAGAACAATCTCTAAGTAACGCCTGTTTATGTAAAGGAAAAAAGTGAAAGAGTACAAAGAATAGAAGCCAAATCAGTTGGGAATCAAAACTATGGTAACCAACACAGAAAAATAAAATATGTGATCAACTATACAAGTTGTTCAATGTTTCTGCATCAGTTAGGAGAAAATGATAATCACTGCAAGTGGAATGAGATGTTATCAGTTCAGTTTCGGGTGTGTAGAACATAATACAACCTAAAACTTTGCCAAATAATTAATTTTATACTTAGTTGAATTTTATATTATTAAGATCATTTAGATACAAAATTTTATAAGATTTGTAATATTAAAAATTAACTTTTCAATTCCAAAAGGGAAAGCTAAGTAAATGATATTATAGAACAATTAATACAAAGGTAGAAGAATTTCAGGGATGAATAGAAAACCACACTAAAAATATGAAAAGCCATGTTTTCCCTTTAGAAACAAGTTTGTAGTCCCTAGAAAGGTGGAAAGGAGAAAAAAATATGTTCTAGGCTCTACCTGTGTAAAATTTCCTCAACCTCCAAAAGTTAGAAAACAAATCTTACTAATTTCTAGTCCTATAAAAAAGAGATGATAACTATAAGACATACCTCTAAAGTTGGCATTCTAGAGACAGGTGATTTTCTACAGTGTACCTACTCAATGTATTTTCAATAATAATACTTAAAATGGTAACTGAAGACTTTGGAGGGAAATTAATTTTCCCTAAATGTATCATATCATATATGCATGACTAACCACAATGAGAATTTAATTTTTACTTTTTGATAAGATTTAAATCTTAAACACACCATATTACTTAACAGAATGGAAGAGTAAAGCACGTTGTGTGTTCAGAAGAAAAATGGAAGCTTACATTTAGAATCTTGCTTGCTACAAACTAAATCCTTTGTGAATGAGGACAGCACGCATTATCATTTACATACATAATTCTATCCCTAAAACACTGCAGTACAAGGTGTGAACTTTATTTTTTTTTTTCTTACCAGAAGTGTTTGCTCACAGAATAGGCCTCATGAAAAAGATTTTAGTCCTCAATTTGGTAACGTTCAGGAAGAAGGAAGAAAGTAGAGATCCATAAAAATAGTACCAGAGGGACAGCACCCCCATCAGAGAATTTAACCTAGGTCTCCACTAGGCATATTTCATTTGAAACTATTTTATGGGAGAAGGCAAAATATTTAGAATGATTTCTTCAAGTCCCTTAACTAAGCAGAATAAAAGGAAATCCATGTTGAAGGTCAGTACATAATTATCTGCTTTTTAAACTGACTATGATGTTTTGATCAGTAAGTCATCTTTTTCACATTAGAGCTATTTAGACATCAGCATATAACACAAATTGCAACCAACCACATACCTTTATAATAAAGATGTATATGTATTTTATAGACTGATACACTTAAAAATGTTCAAAGGTTCGTGTATATGTGTGGATCTTGATAACAATTAGGATCAATGATGTGGCTTTAATGAATTAAGTTTATATATATCCAATCATGAAAAATCAATTTTAGTTACTAAAGCAATTATGTAAACGAAACAAGGTTTACACACATGGAAGCGAATTCAAAACTTCAGATAATTTATCTGCAAAAGCAGCATTTTGGTGTAGAAATCAAAGAGGGCTTTAAGCTTCTGCACATGTCAGTGTAACATGACCTGTACCTGTGCCATGTAAATGAAAGGCTATTTTGGGAAACATACGAAATATTACAAAGGTCTAGACCATAGGAGCCATGAATCAGCTGAGAATGTCAGGGAGCTGACATTACCCCAACCACATACTGGAGACATTAAGTCAACTTGCTGAAGAAAGAACTCAGGTGTAAAGGTCCCACCTTGTAAATGATTTTGCTTTCAAGGGAAGAGAATATAATAGGATTTTCTCATTCTGGTGCATGTCTAGGAGATACAGTCTTTTTGTTGCCCAAGCACTAGCTGAAGTATTTACATGCTACTCATGGACAGGACTAGTGTCTCCAGAAAGTAAAAAGGCCCCAAATCATAAAAATCACGTTGCACTCATGTGGCAAGAGTGCAAAATCTGTGTAAACCGAATAGGGAAGAGGAAATCATTTCATACCAGGCAAGTGTATTTTACAGGTATAGCAGGAAATGTGGTCTTATTAGTTCTTTCTTTAACTAATGAGAATTAGCTGTCAGAAAGTGATTACTACTAGTTTAACCAAAAGTTTTCTCCCCAAAAGACTGGAAAAAGATTAATAGAGTTTAAAGACTCCTCCCTCCAATATGGTGTAGAAGCATGTTCGTGTTTATTTTGTTAACCATGTCATTGTCTGGGAAGAAAGCCACACTCACTGTTAAACATCAAGATGCTTTTTAGGTTATGAACATCTGTCAGTCACATTTCACTCCTGCCTGGAATTCTACAATTTTATCAGTGGGGACACAGAATATGGAGTAGAAACAAAGCAATGTCTGCATGCTCTGTTGCCAGAGGTGAGAAAGGGCGCATTTCTACAGAGCTCCTCTCTGTTCTCTCCATGCTCACTCATTCCCCACCTTCAAGTGGACCCAAAAGCATTTTTTCCAAGCCCAGTGGCTTGTGGAACAACACTTGCAAGTCGCTCCCCCAGACAATCTTAGAATTTGCTCTTGAATCTGCTTAAGCAAAAATGAGATAGAAAACACAAAGCAAGTTCTGCTTATGTGGTGGACATGTGTAGGAAAGGAAAGTAATGTTCTAAGAGTCCCTGCCACCTCCAACCCCTTGTCTCTAGCTGTCCTGAACACTATGAAACCAGACCGATGTGGAGCATTTTATTCAGTTGTCATAATCATGGTCATGCACTGTGTTGCTTTAAAGTGCATGATATTTTTAGTGGCCTGTTACTCAGGGCATCGTATCAATACAAATATGAATTCATTATTTCTGATGGCTAGAAATTGTTCCTTCAAGGAATTTTATTGGGTTGTAACAAGATAAAATATTGTTGAAAAGAAATGGGTAAGAATTACTGCAGTCTAATTTTAGGGTGGTATAAAAACACCAAGAGGTATAGAGTATGCCAAATTGACAGAAGCATGATTTTGTGTAAGAGTACACAGTGAGGAATCTAAAATGAAGACATAAACTCCTCCTGGAAGTGCATACACGAGCCCAGGTGCATTCATGGACACTGTTGTGGGTTCTCACAGTGATGTAAACACTGCCAGCATATCTGAGGGACAATAATTGTGATCCTTTGCAACTGGTATAAAGGTCATGGGCATTAAGATCAAATTAGTCAAGACCAGGGCAAACACTCTTACCTCAGTAGCGGTGCTCTGATTAGCACCATTTTCCAATAGATATTTTACAACATCGATGTGGTTCTCCTGGGCGGCCATGTACAAAGGAGTGAAGCCATTCTGAAGAGAAACAACACAAAACATGACATCGCCATCATCTGTGAAGTTTAAACCAGGGGAGCACATAGAACAAGGAAAGAGAAGACTGCGAAGTAAACCTTTGAAATGGTGAAGCTGTATAACATACTCCTATATACATATATTTACTCCTAATTACAGGTCGCAGTGGACCAATTCCCACACACAACTCCTAAAGGAACAAGGAGAAAAGGATAGCAAAGGAATACCTCCCTCATATGGTATTTTTACTTTAGTACCAGAATCATATTCCCCATCACTTAACATTGTCAAACTAAGACATTTAGTATCTTAATGTCTGTATAGTATACAGAGTCCTAACTATATATAGTACCTATATAAAACAATATGTACATAGTATCTTCTGTACTTATAAATGCATAAACTATTTAAACAGACCAAATTGTCTCAATGTACACAACTTAGCACTGTTCATGGTATAAATTACTACTCATACCAAAACAGACTAGGAGAGATTGCAAATTGGATTGAAAATGAAAAAAAATCTGTATTTTAGTGTTCTAACTGTAGTATCATAGTTTGTACTGGACATTTTTATATTACTTTTCAAAGCCATTGTGAAATTTGATAATTCATTCTCACATTCACTCAATTATTTACTAAAATTCAGCTGCCCACAGCTGTGGTCTCACCAGGCTACAGTGATAACACAGACACACATATGCTCATGGAGCACATACTACAGCGATCCTTAGAAAAATATAAACCCCATTAATAAAAACATCACAAAAATATATCTTTAAAGATAATGTATAATAATTCATAAACTTTCAGAAACTAGCAATTTTCTCAAGACCACACCAGTCTTAAATATACATAATTCCTTTAAACTTCCCATGCATTAATGAGAAAAATTAAAAACCTAGGAAAATGTTCAGAGATGTTTAAAAACTTAAAAGAGGAAAATAATTTTTTGAAATACTTCATTGAAATAAATATTCTAATGAGTATGGAAATGTTATACAAAATCGCAAAGAATCAGCAAGATATAAATAAGATATACAAATAAATTAAAGAAATTAATTTAAAATTTGATTATAAAAGAAAATGCAGGCTTCAAATGGTGGAAGAAAACTTAAAACTTGAAAAGAAATGTTATGTTAAGAAGAATATATTAAGAATGTTGTAGGATTTAGGAATCACTTGCTAGCTGGAGAGCATATTTTTAAAAAACACAGCAAGCAGGTGAAATCTTGTGTATTTTAGGAACACTGAAGAGGTGGCGGAAGGATGGAATTAGAGATTCAAAGGAAGGAAAAGCCAGGGGAAGGTGGTTAAAAACAACCAGTGGGTGTGGAATGGGGATCTTTCATGACAAGTGAAAAGGTAGGGATACAATAAAAGCAAAAGAACTTGTGGTGGAGAACCACAGTCTGCTATCGTGTTTCCTCTGGTAGATGCTGTAGAAGAGGGGATAAGGCGTGGCTGCCAGATCAGCAGGAGAAGAGTTCAGTCCTTAAGGCTCAGCCTAGGAATGGCCAGGGGCTGGGTCTTCAGCTGCAGAGGGAGGTCTTCTGATTGAGCAGGAAGGAGAGCTCCCTAACTCCCAGGCCACGCCCCAGGTATCTGGTTTTCCAGAACTCCTGTTCTCCTGTGTGGTCCCAGAGCTCGCTTAGACTTCTTCCTATCAACTTCCCAAGTGTCTTTTGGTCAGGTGAATAATGGTTCTCATACATACCTATGTCCTAATCTCTGGAACCTATAAATTCTACTTTATATGACCAAAGGAACTTTACAGATGTGATGAAGTTAAAGATCCTGAGATGGGGTATCCTGGGCTGTCCAAGCTGGCTCGATGTAATCACAAGCGTCTCTGGATGATGTGGCCAGGGCGGAGAGGCGATGCTCCTGCTGTCAGATGGTGTGGTGTTCAGGGGTTCCAGGCTCTTGTCCCATTCAAAGAACTTGTCAGTACATTTGATGAACTTTGCAGTTTAACATTTAGTTAAACGTACAAAGGGAAGGTACAAGAAAATGCTCAAGAAGAAAAAGTGAAGATACGCCCTGCACACCGGAAGAGCCACTCAGGAACTAGAGGGCAGTGGCAGTAAGGCCAACGCCACCCTCTTTCATGTCTTCTGTTTACGTCACATGCAGGCCGTCGCACGCAGGACTGCACAGCTGCTCTGCGCATGTGTCCTGGCCGTGATTGGCACATTCTCAGTGACTGTCGCACCGCTGTTCAGCCGCTTGCCATGCTCTGAGCTCCTGCCGCAACACCTCACCGTTGCCTTAAACACAGAGGAAGGGGCCACGTCTGAGAAAATGCTGTTCCAGAAGCTCTTTCAGCAAGGAAATGGGTTCTGACCTAAGCCCACAGAAAGGAAAAGTAGTGGCAACAGCTTCGCCTTAACGCTAAAATAAACTTCCAAAACTATGCGAGAATAAATGTTTATTCTATAAATTCAGCCCCTGAATTTGTAGCGTTTGTTATAGCAGCACCAGGAATCACACCACACAGGCCACGAGCAGCTTCCCAGGGAGGGTGGAAGCAGAGGTGAAGAGAGCCAGAACAGGCGAGGGCACATGTCCCCATCACCATGCCCAACGCCCGCGAGGAAGAGAAGACGGGCCGGCCACGGGCCAGGGTCCCCAGAAGCAGCTCTTCCCTCACCACCGGCCTGGATGGAGCTGCAGGCACCTGAGACGTCCAAATACGGACCTGTCGTGTTGCTGCAAAGACAAACTCATCAGTATAGGCCACGCTTGTCTAGCAGTTTCTCAGCTGGATCTGTAACTTCCGGTTTTGAGAACAGGTCTGCCCTCTTGTCCTGGGACTCCCAAGTGTCTGAGGTGGATTAAAGTGGTAGATGGAAGGAAGATAAAGTGCTGGAGAAAAATTTCAAGTCTTACAACACACATTACAGAAGAGGACAGGGCAGTGAGATGCAGCCGCTCAGGATCTGGGCCACAAGGCATCATGAGTGGCATGTGTGTGTTTCCTGTGGCATAGCCTCCTGTGCCAGCACTGCCAGAGCAAATATAAAGAACAATAAAAACAGCAATGACGGAGCCTCTGCTGCGGAAGTGCTTTGAGTGCACCCCTCGAATGAAAGTGACTGCATGCCCAGCTTGCCTAGGACAGCCACGCTTACACACACTGCCCCAGCATGCCGATCAGCATCCTCTGGTCCTCCTAGGCCCTGTAATACTTAGAACGGCGCAGCCACACTGGTATCATTAGCCCCCTCAAATGAGGCAGTGGCGGCTCCAGGATTGAGGTGATTTCACCCAAGTCCTGCAGCAAATAAGAGAACTAGGGGTGGCAGACAGGTACCTATTCACAAATAACGTCTTGTGATGGCTTTTTTTTTTTTTTTTCTGTTGGTACCAGGAATCAAACTCACGACCTTGCGCTCGCCGGGCAGGCACTTATGCCACCGAGCTAAATCCCTGGTCCTACGTCTTGTGATGGAAGTAGGACCTTCTCCTGTAGCTGAGAGGCCCTCAGCCTGGCTAGAAGGTAGAAACTCTCTGAGAAACTGTTAGCAATGCAAAAGCCCCACTCTATCCTGCCCACACTAAACCACAGGCACCATGATCCATGTGCATTTTAGAAAAGTTCATGCTAGTAATAAATGCCTTGGCCTGGGGTGGTAGGAGTCAAGAGTAGAAGTGAAGTTTCATCAACTTTTGCAGTATGTCTAACAGAGTATATAAAAGAAAAAAACACACATGGGAAATGAGCCAAGAAAACATTTTGGTTAAGTGATGGAGAAGCTGTTTACTGCTGTAAAACATGAGAAATATTCCTTAGTACATTTCTAAAAGAGTTACAGTGAGGCTACTAAAGAAAAGCAATACACCCATGTTCCTTCAGCTCAGTTCACAATAGCTAAGCCCCAGAAACAGTGCAGATGCCTGTCAGCTGATGAGTGGATAAAGAAAACATGGTACATACCCACAATGGAAAATTATTCAGCCACGAAGAAGACCAAAATTACGTCACTTGCAGCAAAATGGGTGGAATTGTATAACATCGTGTTAAATGAAAGAAGGCAGTACAGCATCAAGGTTTAGCTTTTTTTTTTCCCCCCTCAGAGCAGAATTACTTACTGAGTTGACCATGGCCTTCCTGGAGTTCCAGCACTGGCTGGCAAGCATTACTCTAGTTACCATGGGGACACTACTCAGCGATTTCTTCCCGAGTTCTCATCATGAGAGATATGGTCGGGAAGCCCCCAGAAATCATCACAATTATCATCAGGCCAGGGTGACTCAAATTATTCCCCTAAATGTGTAGTGAAAGCACAGCTACATCCCAGCACTCGGGAGACTGAGGTAGGTGGAACATTGTGAGTTCGAGGCCGGCTTGGGCTACAACGCGAGCGCAAGGCTGGCCTGAGCTACATAGTGCGACCCTGCCTCAAAAAAACTAGGGCTGGGAGTTTGGCTCGGTGGCTTAAGCACCTGTCTGGCAGGTGTGAGGCTGTGAGTTCGATCCCCAGTACCGAAAAAAAAAAAAAAAAGCACAGCTACAAAGGATGGAAAAAAAGCAATGAGTACTAATCGTAGTCACTAAAATTAGGACTACTTTTAGTGCTCTGGGGTGCACTTAGAGCAAACCAATAAAAAACCTACTCGTTTGGTAGTTAACGAAGCTGAACTGTTCTACTCATCTAGGTTCAGGCAGATCAGCACAATTTAAGCCACACCATCCTCTGTTACATTCTCTTGGACACAATGACAGGCCCAAGTCTGCATGAAGAATTAAGCTGCTCTGATTAATTCAATTCAGGATTCTCTTTTGGAAAGCTGGAACAGATATGCTTTCTTCTTTGGCCTGGGAACAAGAAAAAGCGTGGTTCCAATCTAGAGTCCACAGTGGAAGCCAGACTAGGAAAAGCCCATGCTGTGGAAAGTGAAAGGAAGAGAAGGAGTCCCAGCTGTGAATAAGCCAGGGAGGAAGTGTGTCCTCATGCTCACCCTACTTGAGCTTTCTGCTTATCAAAGCTAAAGCTCTCATTTTTATTTACCCAAGTATGTGGTGAACTTTCTCTTATTTACAATTGAATTTACCCTAGTTGATACAAACCTAAATCAAAATTTAGTTTATACTACTACCAATAGTTTACAATAAAATACTTTCTTGAAAATGTAAAGAATATCACAAAAGGGATCATAGAAATGACATGAAGAGCCTAATGTATTTGATGATGATGATGATGAGTATTACCATCATTATCATTAAGATCTTGGTTAATGTATATTATTTAGTGATCCGAAGACAGACCTGCAGAGAAAATCTAAAACAGACTTTTAAGAATGAGGTTAAAACTACAGAAAACTATTATAGATCATTTTGGTAAGGAAGTACACTTGCTTTTACAAGTTAAAAAATTTTAAAATACTTTTTTCTGTGGAAGTGAAAATTATTCAGTGATAATTTTTCTTCCATTGCTATTTTTGCATATACAATGCTTTTATTTCAGTTGTCAATAAAAATGTCAACTTTATCTTGGAATCGATGTTGTTCATATCATATAAAACATTATAATACCATACACAAATGTTTTTACAATCTATATGTACTATATATTATCTCTATTTAAGTTTTTAATGATAAAAACTAAAAGTTTGTGTATGTTATACCCTAGAAATACTGTTATAAAAATAATGAAAATGTTTGAATATTAAAGAGGAAACTTTCTTACAAAGTTAACAAATATTTGAGTACTGAAATGGGGTGTAAATTAATTCTACGTTATGTTTTCTAGAAATTGCTGAACATAGATTACAAGATTCAGATCTTCGGTAAGTACTATGATTTGCTTAGCACATAACAAATACTTTTAAAATGTGTGTTATTGAGCAATTTCATACATAACCCAGAAGCTTAGAAGCAAGACAAAATGTATCACCCCAAAAGCAAAAACAATGACCACTCTGTCCAGTTCTGTGACATTGAGGAAATGAAGTCAATAATCCTTGGGGTGCTTTTATTTTCCCCTAATAGAGCAAAACCCATAAATGTGAAATAATTTTCTTGAATTAAGTCACAGATCTAATTTAATTGGTTATTATTTTATTATTCTGAAGTTGATTAAATACAGTATGGATCAGAGAATTCTGATTCCCAGATTAAAATGTGCAGAAGAAACTTTTATTTCTCTCATACATTAGACTACACAGTATTTTAAATGGACGATTACCAAATAAGCTTCTTATTTTACCCAAATGTCTTGGAGAAAATGAATTGCTGCTCTAAGTCTCACAAAACATATCTAATATCAAAATCCTCTATAATTCACTTAAAAAGGCACATTTCTACTGCTGTGAACCACATCCACCTCCCTCAGCTTTGTTAATAAACAGACTATAACTGTACAGCACTTTGTATTACCTGAGACATATATCCAGAAACAATAAGTGAAATGAAATTTTTGCTTTCCTCAGCAATGTCTATCATTTTTGTCATTTAATGATTACTCTCAAGTTGATAGAGCACTTTGCACATCAAATTAAAAATCGAAACATATATTCTGACAGCACATAGACACATAAACTCACTGACATATTTCATAGGGATGCAAAAATTTTTTTTGAAGTTTCCAAACTAAGTTTCATTTTTGAAACTTTGATTCCATAACATTTTTCAGATTTCTTTTTGTTTCCAATTCTTTGATTCCATAATATTCCATAATTAAATTTTCTCAGTTGCTCAACTGTGGGTAGAAATTACAATACTATTCATAGCCCATATCTGATATGGTATTGGTATCACTTCAAATCATTTTCTATGTATTGTACCATAGAGGCTGGAACATGAGAACAAGACCTTGGGATAGAAACCGGTTCAGTAGCATCTGAGTGGCCCTGGAGTTTAATGACAAAAAAGGCCTTCATGGGAAACTGGTCCCTTTCCAAGAGTGGGTTTGTCTGAGACACCTTACCTTTACCGTTGCTCTTTTAAAGGGGCAGGGCTGACATGAAGAAGGGAGATAAACCCCACGATGTGCTCAGTATTTAACAGCTGCTTAACATGCTCCAGTTTGCAACTTGCCAAAGAGGAGACCTCAAAGAATGAATACTTCAACGTAATAATCCAAAGCCTTGCGTAGACAGCACATGGATCTCTTCACTCACATATAAATTTACTGTCCTTTTGAGCACTTAAATTTACAACATCAAATATATTCAAGCCCGCAAAAGACCGAAGACTGCATAACGTATTCTATGTATGCAGGTGGTATTTGTGCACACACACATGTATGTAAAGCTGTCAAGGTGTCAGCGTGAGGCCTTAAAATCCAACCTAAATAAACCGGTCATCGTCTCCAGTGGGGCCCAGCAGAGCCCACACCGAACAGCTGCCCCTGCAGCCATGCAAAGATGCGAAGCAGAGTCAGTGCAGTGGGTGAGTCCTCACTTCTAAGAAAGGGTCCCCACTTTTCGTTTGCGGTCTGTAGGATTGAAAGCACAGAGAACACCCAGAAGGAGGCTGCCTCAGTGTGCCCCAGGCGTTCCAGGAAGGCTGTGTGCAGGTGCGCAGGTGCACGGGTGTCGAGGGAAGAATCACCAGCAATGGAGCGGTTGGAGAATTCGGATCTGATGAGCTGAGCGCAGACTGCATGAAAGCGCCAGGGCTGGTCCACGCCGCTCGCGAGAATTGCAGAGCGAACGGGCCTCGCTGAGACGCGCGTGTTCCGCTCCAACCGGGAGGTAACGACGCGGCCTTTCCCTTTAAGTGTGTTAGATCTACTGAAAAAATATCGAAGGACCCAGATTTGTAGCAAGTTCAATGGCAATTTTAAAGTTGAATTGTTGGGTATTCTCAATACTTGAGTATTTACACGTGCACAGGAAAGAGAGCATTGCACTTTACAAGTGGAAAATGCTACATTCTAAATAGAACTATTTAAAAGTGGCACCAAGCCGGGCGCTCCAGAGGCTGAGAGGTAGGAGGAGCGTTGTGAGTTCGAGGCCTGCTTGGGCTACAATGCAATCGCAAGGCTGGCCTGAGCTGCATAGTGTGACCCTGCCTCAAAAAACCAGGGCCAGGAGTTTGGCTCAGTGGCATAAGCGCCTGTCTGGCAGGTGTGAAGCTGTGAGTTCAATCGCCGGTGCCACAAACAAACAAACAAACGAAGTGGCACCATTATAAAAACCAAGTGCCATGGTACATGAGTGTAATCCCAACACTTAGGAAGCTGAGGCAGGAGGATCACTGCAAGTTCAAGACCAGCCTGGGTTAAATAGTGAGATGAAGGCCAACCTGAACACATAGTGAGATCCTGCCTCAATAAACAAAAAACAAACAAAAAATCTGGATGCATCACGTTCTTGATCCCAAAGTATAACATCTACAATTTGGACCCCAAGAAATTTAAGGGAAGATTTAACCTTAAAATGGCATATGTAAAAGGACTTAACCACAAGAAATACTCTGGTTGTCTAAGTGTACTGGTCCCCAGGAAAGCTGACTAGACTGATGGATTCGCTGTGTTATCTGAAACGTAACTGTCCTACAGGATAATGTCACAGTCTCTGAGGGTAATTATTATTATTACAGTTTGAAATGACGATGTTAGAACCTGCCACACTGTTCATAAGGCGTTGTCATGGCCATCAACTGACATAGTCAATGACAAGTGAGTATTGACTCTTTCCTCTAAGTTCAGAAGCTGGGTGTTTAGATGGAAGATATTTAAAAGAAAAAGACTTACAATCTGATGTATCAGCTGAGCGGCTCCCCTGACATTATATGCTGCAGTGTGCCTGGGCTCTGAGGAGGCTTTTGTTTCCTGAGATCGCTGCTGAGATTCTGAAGATTGGCCTCTAACAGACCAACTACAACCTCAGAAGGCGATGATAAACTGCTAAATGGTTTATGGGGATTTACACTGCTTTGGTCATTTTCTCAGGAAACCAGAAGATTATGATAAGTATTAGTAATGAGAAAGGTTTACCAAAAGTTGCTGCTTACTTATGTAAATTAAGTTGGGGTTTTGACTTGAAATATCAAGAAAGGATCAGGCAGGTAGCTTTAATGGTTGAAAAAAAAGAAAAACCAAGGACTTTTCTACATGAGATCCTTCATTTTCAGCCTTCAAATGTGCATTTCATTTGTAAAGTGATAAAGAACATTTTTATTCCTTTTTGGTTTTTTTTTTTTTTTTTTTTTTTTGCGGCACCAGGGATTGAACTCACAACCTCGCACCTGCCAGGGCAGGCGCTTAAGGCACTGAGCCAAACTCCCGGCCCTGGTTTTTTTTTTTGAGGCAGGGTCGCACTATGTGGCTCAGGCCGGCCTTGCGCTCGCGTTGTGGCCCAAGTAGGCCTCAAACTCACAACGCTCCGCCTACCTCAGCCTCCCGAGTGCTGGGATTAAAGGCGTGCACCACCACGCCCGGCTTTGATTCCTTTTTGAATCATATGTAAGTAAATGTGTTAAGTAAATAATGGTCTTACAATGTAAGTTGTGATAAAATGACACAAATAGAAAAATTATTAGATTAAAAATAACATGAAAAAGTGGTTTTTAGATTGCTTGTTTTAATTACCAAAAATTCATAAGGTAGAGGCTGCCTGTGGCAGCCCCAGTGCTACAAGAGTAACTGTCTGGTATGCATTCAATGAATACACGCATTTTCATCTTCTTCTCTGCCGGGATGTCAAGTGCTCTCTAACCATACCACTTCATGCCTTGTGTTCCAAAACTGTTATGCCAGGGAAAAGTTATATGTTGTTAATTATGAAAGATAAAACTTTCGTATAGTTTTTTTCTCTACCTCACCCTAAGTAATAATGGTCTCTCAATGCCAAGGAACAATTAGCTAAAATAACATACAAGATTGTCCTCAGTTTCAAACCATGTTTTACCTCTTCTTCAGTAGTTTAAACAGAAACAAGTAAATCTAATAATTAGAAGAGTAGCTAACATTTATATTGTGTTCATTACATGTACTTTCCTAAGCATTTCATACCTACTACCTCATTTAAATTTTTTATCAACTCTGTGTAGTAAATATTACTATCCTACAAAAATACTACAGATAGGAAATAGTGTCATTGAGAGGTTAAGTGACAAGCTCAAGGTCACACAATAGTGGCAGAGTTGTTCTTAACAACTGCACCTAACACTGTGCATGAAGTCCACACTGCTGCATGTAGCATTCCCAGATTAAACATCATTACATCGTCTTTTCTCTTACTAGAATCTGCTTGTTCCTGTGTTCACGTCCACTTTGTGATGTCTTTATTCTTTCCTGCACTGAACAGATACACCTTTCTCATTTTGCATGTTAATGCCAAGCTTTTATTACATCACCTATGTTTCCTGCTATTTATTTCTTCAATTTGGTGTGTTATTTAACCTGCAAAGAGTTACAATGTAAACACTATACCACCTTATGTTCAGATGGCTCCTGCATGTGAAACTTAGACTTTGCTTCAGTGTTAACATTTTAGGGAATCATTCATTCCTGTCTTTGTGCTGAAGAAAATCTTAGCCACATATTATGAGAGGACAACTCTGTGATATGTGATGTAGAATGATGCAGGCAGGGGCTCTTCATAAATTAATGAACATAAAAATATTGTAATAATTTCTAGAGTTTTGGGATTCTGTATATAAATAACCATCTCTTCTACATAAAGTAATATTTTTGTCTTTTTTCTGCATTCATATTTCTATTTCTCTTTTTATTGCACTGACTGGGACTTGAGTGCCATGTTAAACAGTGTCACAAGAATTCTCTCCTTAATATTGACTATAATGAAAATAATCATGTTTACAGTAGATTTTGATATTTTTCCTGTGTTAGTAGCATACTACCCTATTTGGGTAATTCTAAAAATATTAAAATTTAAATAACACATTAAATAATTTAATATACTAAAATATTAAATAAAATTTTGCTTTATGATGGAAAGCTACAGTAGCTCATAAAAGGAACACCAATTAATTCTTCTCAGGACTTAGTTTTGAGACAGTTGCCTATATATGACGTATCTGTCCAAACAGTGGTATTACACAGAACTTTAAAGAAAACTACCTCATATAGATTAAGTATACAGGGCATTTTGAAAATAGCAATTTTAATTTGTTTCTCTGTACCTTCAAATTCGTGGCTTTAGTATCACTGATACCTTGTCCTAGCTAAAATATACTACTAGTATACTAGGACTCTTCAAAACATTATTTTATTATCATACCATAGCAAATATAAACACAATACACTTTAGGTTTAAGATACTCTGTTTAGAATTTTCCCATTTGGAATTATCCTCTGAGAATGATTTTCAAAAATAGTATTTGGTTGAACAATTTTTGTAAGTTAGAGTTCTATTTTCAGTGCCAAGATGAAAATCTTCATCTATCCATTAGATGAAGGCGTAAATACCTCTAAGAGATGTATATCTGTATTCTAGGTGTGCTGGTTGTTAAATTGCAGGAGATGCTATTATCATAACCCGCCTCATAGATGAAGACACTGCAGCACAGTTACATGAATGTTAAGTAGAGGAATTCAGATTTGAATCTAGATTTTGAGAGCCTGGCTTCAGATTCTGTGCTCTCATCCATTTCACTATGTTGCCTACCTCAGACAATATCAAAAGTGATCACAGCACTGGAAAATTCTTAAGAATTTCTTTGCTGTTCATGAATTTAAGAGTAGAAATAACCAGAGGATTCAAATTATTATACACAGCTGGATAACTATAGTTAGCCATAATGTATCTGCATGTGAATTTATATTTAGCATGTTCAGTCAATTATTGCACAGTGCATACTTTCCCAATTAAAAAGGAAATACATGCTGAAGACATGGTTTAGAGTAGCACTTGAAAAAGTTACTTGAATTATACTGAATATAAAACTTTTAAAAATTAAGACACAATTTAGATCCTAATTTTCATCTTTTAAGAACAGTTATGCAAAGCTGGGCGTGGTGGCGCACGCCTTTAATCCCAGCACTCAGGAGGCTGAGGTAGGTGGAGCGCTGTGAGTTCGAGGCCAGCTTGGGCTACAACGGGAGCGCAAGGCCGGCCTGAGCTACATAGTGCGACCCTGCCTCAAAAAACCAGGGCTGGGGAGCTTGGCTCAGCGGCTTAAGCGCCTGCCCTGGCAAGCGCAAGGTTGTGAGTTCAATCCCCAGTGCCGAAAAAAAAAAAAAAAAAAAAAAAGAACAGTTATGCAATTAATCAGTATTTGGAGTATGAACAAAATCACTCTGCATCCATGGGTAATACCTAAACTCTGTTTCCTCTTCATAAATTAGTGAAAGCAATGCCTGATCTGTATGCAAATTATGTATTGAGCTGTAATAAAATTTTACAAATAAATTCACTTGTGCTTTAATTCCACTTGGAAAGAGTAAAGATGTAATTGCTTACAGATCATATTAAGGTAGTATAAATAGCCCTTAAATGCACAGAAAGGAACTTTAAAACATGCCTACTTCTGAGGAAGCCCATGGATGCTAGGAGTTGTAAGAAGAGAACCATACATTTTGTTCCATATACCTTTGCATTGTTTGGATTGGTTAAAATAGGAGTATATTTGTGTGCACGTGTCAAGTTAACAGAGGTAGACTAACAGCAGATAGATAGGCAGGAATTAGGCAGACAGACAAAGCCTCAAAACATAAGTAGCATTTAACTAGTTATTTATAGACAGGGGTAATCAGCACGAATTTGTACAAGACATTTGCCTCAGCAGACTTCAGGTTGCTAGAAAAAAATGTTACAACATGATGTTTCTAATCCCCTCTTCCAATTATAAACTACAATAATTTACTTAAGAATTTAACATGTGAAGAGTGTAAGGGACTTCCAAAATAAAGCAAAATATTTAAGAGTTTATCCATGAAACATTCATCTTCAAAAGTTTGTGTTTTAATAGAAATTGTTTCCACATTTTTCTTAAGATGCAAAGCACATGCTAATTTCAAACAACCTCAGAAAATAGAAAAAACATCAAAATATCCATCTCAGATCATAGGATACATGGAAAACTTGCTCCAAATAAAAGACATTTAATTATGAATCGATGACACATTAGAAGAAAGGAAAGCAAAGCTACCTCTTTGGTTCAACTATCAAATGTTACTGTGTTAAGCAGAAAAGCAATGAACAAATCCATGACTGTTGGAATGTTTATTACCAGTTTCATACATCACATTTGCATTGAAGCAAGCATCGTTTCCTGGTTAGACAATTAAAATTGCCTGTGAGGAGAAGTTGCAAACCTGTGTTTAAAAGACCTTGACACAGTTGGGTAATTTTTGGTCTCTCCTTCACCTCTGCTTATTTATGATATTCCTTCTTCACAAATGCAAACTTACATGTTCTCTTCCTCTTATTCCCAAGAGTCAATAGGTCTAATAAGAAGAGAGGAATCCAGAACCCAAACAAACACTAACAAGTAATCCAGTGCCTTCCACAAAGACAGCAGAATACGTTTTTTTGTATTTTTATTTTTAAAAAGCAAAACAGAAAAAAAGGTAGAAGCAATACAGATTTAAAAAACAAAACAGTAAGAAATCAATACTAGTCAATATATTACATATTGTTATCTTAGAAGTAGTTGTTTAAGTTATGAGATCTATGCATAAAAAATGATCAGGCAATCAAACAGTGACAACACAAACTATTCTTTCTGATGAACTAACAGAGAATTAGTAGTATAGTTATCTGTCTTGCATACTTATACATACATACAGTTACACATGTCTACAAACATATAATCTTTTCCTTTCTTCCATTTCTTCTTTCCCCTTTCACAGCTGTTCTTTAATTTTGAGGACTTTCTTTCCCTTTCCATATTACAATACCTATTGTACATTTTGGATCTTATTACTCATTCAGTTTTTAAATTGTTATTTAATTTTTACAGTAGGGAGACAATACAATATTTATAAATGTGAGTCTGATTCCACAAGTATAATCTCAAGTTGCCTCCATTTACCTATAAAAGCCTCAAGATCATCCTTTTTATAGCTAAGTAATATTCCATTGTATAAAAATAAAACATTTTTTCATCCATTCTGCGGTTGATGGGCATTTTGGTTGTTTCCAAGATTTGGCTATTACAAATTGTGCTGTTATAAACATGGGTGCACATATATCACTGTGACATGACACTTTCAATTTTTCTGGGAAAATACCCAGAAGGAGAATATCTGGATTGAAAGGGATTTCCAATCCTAGTTTTTTGAGGAATCTCCATACTGACGGCAGAACACTCTTGTTGGACAATTAAAAATAACGAAAGTAGCAAGAGGCACTAACAGAGTACTCACTAGGTGCTACAGTCCATGATAAGGTTAGTACTCTCTCCATCTTTACGATTCTAAGAATTGTGACAATCACATTACTATGTTTTTCAATCCTCACAACTATAAATCTTAACTCTAAAATTAAGGAAACTCTAATTACTCCTTTCCTGTTTTACAGACGAGTAAACACAGGCATAGAAATGGTGAGTAACTTGCGCAAGGCCACCGGCTCGGGGCAAGATTCGGACATGGGGGTGTCCATCAACACCCTCACTTCCAATCACAGCAAAACTGAGGCCAGGCGAGGTTCAAATCAAGGGTCATCTCACAGGACTTGAGTAGCTCTTGTGTTAATTTTTCCAAGCCTGCTACTTTTTATTTATGGGCCATTAAGCATCCAGGGTTCTCTGGACAATTACCATGATTGACGCAAGTCGTCTTCGCGGTCTTACTTTCTTCAGTGTGAACACTGTCCCTAAAGCCTAGACCCCCTTCCACCTGTCACTGGCTTCACAGGCGCCTTTAGGTGCACCGCTGACACACATTTACCCTAGATGACCCGCAAATATTTCCGGTTCCCTGCCGAGATTAAACACTGCAGACCCAGCTTCCTTTTAAAATGGGGTCTTGCGATGCACTGTCGTGTCTGCTCTCTTTCCCAGCCCTAAGAACCAAGTCCACGGGGAGGAAGCGCCGGAACCCAGCGCGTGCTCCTCGCCCGTGCCCCTGGCGTCCCTCCTGGTGCCACCACCATTCTCCAAACAGGTCCTGGGCCTCGCTCGAGGCTCCTTCCCCTCTCCACCCTCCAAACCGCGGCTTCCACTGCAGCGCAGACTCCCCAGCTGCCCTGCAGAGCCCGCCCTCTGCGCTTGGCCCTCTCCCTCGTCCTCCTCCCGCCCCCGGCCCCGCCCCCAGCCCCCCTCGGCCCCCGCCATCCGCGCTGCGCCGCCCCGCCCAGAGGCACCGGTTGGTACAGATGTCTGCTGAGGGTGGAGCTCAACCGCTCTCCTGGTCAAATTCAAGTCCTTGCTTTCGTCAGGACCTTAAGGCATTTATACCATAATAGTAATGCTCCTACTTTAAAAAATCTGGGCCTCGCCAAGAACCATCTGTACAAGTCTATATTTTGGAGAAAAACTTGAAGATAAAATCTTTTTCTGGAATCTGTAACAATGGATCCATTTTACTGTGTGTGTGTGTGTGTGTGTGTGTGTGTGTGTGTGAAAAGCAGAGACAAAGACATAAAACAGAATGTTTCAAAGACATAAAACAGAATGTTTCATTGCTAGTTTATGCTTTAAGAGCCAAGGATGCCACATCTTAGGTTTTCTCACTGCTGAGACAAAATACACTGACACCCAAATTTAAAGGAGAAAAGGTTTATTTAGCTCACAGTCAGTAGGGCTTTCAGTCCATAGTCGGCTGGCTCCAAGGCAGGGTGGCATCGCAGAGGTCAAACGGTCTGCAGCAAGCGGGCAGGTGAGAGCACATTAGCTCTCTTTCTGTCCCTCACATTTTATGCAGACTACCAGCCCTAGGATGAGAGAGGCACTCACCCCCTTAATACTACCCAGAACTATGCCAAACCCATCAGTCCACTGATTCAGTAACTACACAGCCCTGATCCCAGCACCACACACTCTAGATCCTGCCACCTCTGCACAGCCTCCCCTGTGACTGACTGCATGAGGCTCTGAGGGGACATCTAGACACAAGTCACAACACCACTCGATGATCTGGAAACACTGAGGGTCAGAAGCCTACTGGCCAACTAGCTCTCAGGCTTTCTGCCCCTTCATGGTGCACTTCACACTGTGATGATGGGTCAAGTATTGAAAGGGGCAGCTGAAAAGAAAGACTGCATATAGTGGGTACCTGCCCCCCAAAATTCTGGGAGTATAACCAATGGAGATAAAATTGTGCAACTGGGATTAGAGGTCATGGTCTAGAAAAATCTGAAAGCTAGCAGAATACTAATTGTGTTTGAGTTACAAGTAGAAAAGCTTTTCAATATCAAGTCTCTAGCACTGAAAGAAAAAAAGTGTTGACCATAAAACAGGTAAATAAAAGCAAGAAAAATAGAAATACATTTTCATCCAATCATGATAGCAAGAATACCAAATGAGAACATTTTATTTGAACTCACTTTCCATTAAATTAAAAAAAAAAAAAAAAAAGCTCAAAGTCCTTATGGAGTATCAACAAGCAAAAAGGAAAAAAAATTGCCTCAAGTATTTAAAGGAATCCATGACTGAGAATATTTTTAAATTTTTTCAAAGTATAATTTCTTCAATAACAATATAGAATAAGGAACTTTTTTTTATGGTACTGGAGATTAAACCCAGGGCATTTACACTGACCTGCACTCCTACCCCATTTTTAACTTTTTTTATTTTAAGAAAGGGTCTTGGCCAGGCGTGGTGGCGCACGCCTTTAATCCCAGCACTCCGGAGGCTGAGGTAGGCGGAGCGTTGTGGGTTCGAGACCGGCTTGGGCTACAACGGGAGCGCAAGGCCGGCCTGAGCTACATAGTGCGACCCTGCCTCAAAAAACCAGGGCCGGGAGTTTGGCTCAGTGCCTTAAGCGCCTGCCCTGGCAGGCACGAGGTTGTGAGTTCAATCCCCAGTGCCGCAAAAAAAAAAAAAAAAAAAAAAAAAGGAAGGGTCTTGCTACATTGGTAGACTGGCCTAGAATTTGTGATCATTCTGCAGTATGGATCACAGGCATGTCCCACCATGCCCACCTAAGAACAATTTTTTAAGTCATATCTCCAAGTCTAAATAGTTTTCCAGGTTACATAAGTAACCAAAGAAATGTCTCGTAAAGACATATAGAAAGCATTCCAGCATCTCCTATGTGGGACTGTGTAAAGGATGTTAGGATGCCAGGTAAAAGTATTCTGAAAGTGCCTGTGTTGTCAGGAAGTAAGCAACTGTTTTCAAAGAAAATAAAAAATATTCCTCGATGTACTCTCATTTGTCTCTCAGTCCCGACAGAGACAGGTTTCCTTGAGGCCTTAATTGAAATTTCCACACTCTGACTCCAGGAGACCAAAGAACCACATCAGAGAGCTACAGTCACTAATTCTTGAAATCACACAGCTAGCTCACTAGTTGCTAGTTGCTAAACACTGCTAATACTGCAGAACACAGAAACTTAAGCAAACATGATTTTATTAAAATATGTAAATCAATCCTGACAGTGTTAAGGAGCTGCTCATGAATGAAACTGGCACTGAGTCATGGGACAAAGCATCCAGATTCTTTGCTTGGCCAAACTTTAGTCAAGGTTCTGCACCTCGTCCTAAATCCATCGGTGCACTTCATAATAAACCCCAGTTTTAGGAGAAGCCTCCTCAGTGTCTGAGCAGGTCCCATCGCATCACCCTAGTCTGTCTTCAGTCTTGGCAGTGGTTTAGCCAGAATCTGCTTAGCCCTCTTAGTGATTTTCTTCCCACCAACCCTGCACTGCTTCCTGGCCGCAAATTCTCACTTTAGCAGTCTCCATCCGGAGTCAAGCCCAGTCTCTTTCTTCCAGCACAGGCCCCTGCTGCAGCAACCCCCTGCCTACTAGGATGCTCCTGACTTAGCCTTCCTGAGTTTTCACAACTTTCACTGAATAGTGCTTTTCTTTAACACATACTCAGGTATCTCCTAATCTGTGCAGAATGCAGAGAGATCCGTAAATATGTGTTTTCCGTAACTTATGAACTTCAAAACTTTTCCTGAATATCTACTCCTTTGAATTTCTTGGTGTCATTTGCTTTCTTACTATGAAACTAACTTCAGTGATCCATTTACAAGAAACTCAGATGTTTGCTCAAGGCAAAGTATTATGCAGCCACCAGTGTTGTAGTCAGGGGTTACAGGGAGAAGAACTGCGTACAGGACACAGAATTTGTAATACTGCTTTATGATGGTCACCCAAAGTTAAACACAAGAAAGTGCAGGAAAATCTGTCCACAACACTAAAGACCCAGGATATTCAGGCAATGCCCTGGATCCCACAGCAATGTCCTGCAAGAGTCCAGCTAAAGACCCAAAATGCATGACAATGCCTCCCACAAATTCAACTGGCAATCTAAGAGTCCACAATAAGGACTCAGGCCAGTCTATTTTACAGTTCTGTGCTGGGAAGGCCAAAGGTCAGCGGTGGAACTAGAAAGTCTATGCCAGCGGGGTGAAGGAACTTCAAAGTGAGTTGAGGGTTCTACACAGGAGCCGAGAAGTCACCCTCAAAATAAGGAGCGGGGCTTCCCTGAAGAGTGCCATAGCCATCCTCAGCGGCAACAAGGTCCCACACTCCTCTAAGGATGAGAACAGTGGAGCACAGGTCAGGAAGCCCAGTGTGACAAGCTTCTCCAGCACACAACTTCCCCTCCGGAGCCAGGAAGCAATGCACAATGTGAGGAACAGAGCTCCCCCAAGGTGAATCACACCCACTCTCATTGATGAGGTCCTGAGCTCCTCCAATGATAATGGCCAAATCCATATTGGGGAAGCCAGCATGACAAGCTCCTCCAGAGAACCTTCAGCTTGAAACAGCACCTCTTGAAAGAACCCACAACACCTCACTCTTCTTCTCCAAGTCTCTATTTATGCTGGCAACTTTCTTCAGGTGGGCCATGTATACTCAACGCTATGCTGATGTAATTCAGCTGGAGTTAAGCTGACCATCAGTTTTTAATGCATAACATACCAGGGTTATTATAATAATTTCAGACTGCTCCACATTTCAGTACCTCAAATTTTGTTCTTAGAAAGATGCAGAGGAAGGGATAAGTTGAATACAAAATTTAGAATTTATGTTGTACATTTGAGATTGCCACATTGTTTTTGTGGTTCTCAAAAGAAAGTGACTGTCTACTTCCCTTAAGCATGTCCCCACCTATCCCGTGTGTGACTGTTCATCACACAAAGAAATCCATACCTAAGACAGACAGAACCGAGGGGAATCAAATACACGAAAAGACTTGCATGGCCCTAAAAACACACATTCCACAATTAACTTATACACAATGGCAAAGTAATACACCCATTTATGTAACTATTTCAATTGTAATTGCTGGATTTTAAAACATTTCATGTAATAACCAATTTTGTCAATTAATAATGATAATTACCTAAATACAGTACAGCAAATAGTGTCCTAGGCCTTTTTAAATGACTTAGGCAATTACAAAAACATTTTAAAATCTGATCAGCTTTTCTCACTTGAAAACTTTCTCACAATATAAACTTGAAGCACCTTGTCAGGATTCCCTACAACACAAATCTTAAATTGAGCTAATAGTAGAGAGCACACCTAAGGATCAGTTTGATCTTGATGGTCTAAACCTTTCAACATCAGTTGTAGTCTGGCATGATGATGACCATAAAGAAAAGGCTCACTGACTCTGAGAACACATTACAGATAAGATGGTATTAACTTACTCTCTTTCAGTAGTCTCCAAAGCATATCCATTTTCAATAACGCTACGTAATAAGTGATATCATAGCTTTTAACAAGTATTTCCTTTGCAGCTTTTGCCACCTGTCCACTTTTATGACATCACTATGTCCAAGTAGTCATTTTGAGAACTGTGACCTTGCTTTTTACAGGTATTAATGGCACCAATGTGCATGTGACTTTCCTGTCAAAGGAGGGGAACCACTCATGAGCAATTGAGCAGAACTAGCTTCTGGAAGTGCACTACTGATTCAGCAAGCCCTTGCACGCAGTTGCCTCTCATCTTCTCTACAGCAGGCATTCTCCAAGTGCAGTCTCCATCCTCCAGGGTCAGCATTATCTGAGAGCTTGTGCAAAATAAAATCCCAGGTCCCACCTCAGAAGCTCTGGAGGGAGGCCTGGAAATGTGCTTCGTGCAGCCCTGCAGGTGACTATGATGCCGGTTAAGCCTTGAGAATTCTTTGCACTACCATGGAAAGGTGGGCCTTGTTCTAAAGACAAGTTTCTGTTCCTTTCTTGGCAGCAGCAGACTTTGTAGAGTCCTTTATCACCAAATACCATAGAGAACACACAAGTGTTCTTTACAAAAACAATATAAATTTTAAAATTTTAGTTAATAAAGGTTTTAGACTAGGGTATATTTTCAATTCATATTAACATAATCAGGTGTATTTAACTAAAGGTTTAAGTAGTAAAGGAAAGGGGACTCATTCAAGCAGCATGGCGAAAATGGATGTCTTATTTATCGTAACTTCATTAGAATTTACCCTACAAATAAATGAAAGGAAACTGGGGTGAGTCTACCATTGCCTTCATTAATTCTGGGTCTGGAACTTTTGACCCCTACACAGTCAGAGCCACAATCATGTGTGTGATGAAGGCATGAACAGATAGTGACGGATGTTTCACCACAAAGGCAACCCGAGCGGATCCTGAAGAACATGTGGAAGAAGCAGGTGGATGTTGCCACCCTCTGCCCGCTGCAGCCTGTTTGACAAGCAAGGCTGAAGAGAAACCTGAAGAATCGCAAGGAATGCTTGCTGTTGTTGTTTTGGTCCTGGAAACTGAACCCAGGGTCTCCGCATGCTAAAGGAACAGATTTTACTGGAAAGATGTGGACTTTAATTCTTACATAGATTATTGATATCAAGAGAAAAGATTTGAGCAAAATATTTTTCTTCCTCTATCACCAGAGAAAAAACAGGAGTCAAGTTTATGTTATAATTTTCATTAAATAATTATTTTATAAATTTTTTCTTAATTTAATTAAGAACATGTCTTCCATTTCCTGTTTATTGTTATGTGTGTCATAAGGGCATGAGGTACAATCTGCCTGTTTGCTTTAGTGTTTTAGTAAAGTCCACATTTGGGATGCAAAATGATGTGATTACTGTACAGCAGCCTTCCCCCCTCTCTAATGTTAATTTGGGGGGAATTTTTTAAATTTAAGAAGAAAAATACTTTCATAGAACAATAGAGAACTTGCATATTCATGCATTATTCAATTCATATTTCACAGATGTCACTGATATCCAAAAAAAAAAAATCACTCGTTTTATAAATACTTAAAGATGATAGACTTACATTTGGGAAGTACTCAGGTATATTAAAGAGGAAATTATGATTTATCAAAAAATAAGAAATTCAATTGCCCGAGTTAATGAAATAATGTGGTTAAAATAAGAGAAGCATTTGTATTAACCTTATCTTTTAAGCAGCTCACAATACCCATGAAGTCAATTTCAGGAAACCTTTTTTTTTTTTTTGTATCACAGATCAAACTCATAACCTTATGCTTGCCAGGCAGGTACTTATGCCACTGAGCTAAATCCCTGGCTCAACCATTCTAATTTAAATGCACAGAGAAAATCTGAACTTCCTACCTGAGACTGTGCGTTAATATTGGCTCCTTCCTTAACAAGGACTTTGACAACTTCTGCTTGTCCAGCCAAGGATGCAATATGAAGGGCAGTATTTCCTTTCTGCTTTGGAGAAACAAAACAGAAAGTGTTAGAGATTTTCAAATTTTGTAGAAATCAAACTGTGCAGGCATTTTTAAACTCTGCTGATATTTCATCTGATTCAATTATATCATTTTATTAAGGTAGCAGTCAACCACATGAGAGTTTTTTTTAAACTATCAACAAAATGGTCACATCATATAATGTCTTTCTTTGTATTGTCTTTTATAATTCTGGTCTAGTGTTAAAAACGTAGGAAGACTGAGTTTTGAATCAAAAAAATCTGGGATATGTATGCATGAATGTGTGTAAGTAACAATATATCATGGAATTCATAGGAACTGGAAAGCCTACTGCAAGGGAATATTAACTTTACAAGTTTACCAGAATATCAAGTTTAATTCATCTTTCAAATAAACCTAGGAATTGTCAGTGACAGAGAAGCTGTCTTAGGTCAGAGCTGTCTTCCATCTACAAAGCTATGAAGTTGTTGCTCAAAGTATTTTAAAAGTGGAGAAATAAATTTTATATCAGTAATAACCTTACCAATGATTTTTCCCATCTGCAGCATCAAATTTACCATTCACAACCAACTACCAATGAAAAATTACTTAAACCTTTTGTGAAAATAAAATGTAGGTCAACATTAAAAACTATTGGTGATATGATTAAAGTAAATAGCAAAAAATGGAAGATAACCAGAAATATGTAAATTCTAAGGCACAAGTTTCTAGAGTTTAATGGAAATGAAAAACAAGAGCAATAATAAACATTTAAATGACCAAAAAGTGATTGACTTAATGAATATATTAATGCTGCTGTGAGCAACTCAAAGGAGACAAAGAATTTGATCTACATACCAATCATTATTTTTATATATACTTGTTCAACATTTATTTGATGTGCTTAAGAGAAACATTAATTAACACATTTTTTCTATATGTTCTAAGTAAATAATTTATAGCATAAAGTGAACTTACATATTAACTTATTTGGAATTACCAGAGAGTGGTTTATTAACTTTCGTCTTTAAATTTCCCCTAGAGTTTCTCTTTATTATATTATAAGCAGGACAATTATACATTTTTGGTAACAAAGCATCAAGACACTAGAAATCCAGAGTAATATGCCATATTTCTAACATATTCACAAACTCTTTTTGTCCACCGTAGATGAGACTAATTCCCCAGCCACAGGCTTGAGTATCTGACTTCCCTCTACTTCCCCTACACACCCAGCAACTTCAGCCCTGATCAAAAGACATGGTAATGACTGGTCCTTGTATGATAGCCAACATATGGGTGATTTTTCTAAAAAGTCTGTTGTTTATTAAATGAATCTCAAATAAATTAAAATATATTATATCAAAAGCAACATCAACAAGGGAGCAATACTTCATAGTTACAGCAAGCATGTTGTATGGTCCTTTACGAATGTGCCTAAGTTCCTTACAAACACATATGACAGTGTTAACATTTAATCTTACCATAATAATTCAATCAATTACCAAAAAGCTCTTTTCCATTACAGTATAAAATATACCAAATTCTCATACCAAGTAGAATAAATACATTAAAAGATTTATCAATTTAACTGAAGCATGAAAATTACTTATTCACTTCCATTCACTACCATATCAATTTGTTGATTAAAAATGAACTGACCTTAGGAAGTTAGCTGCTACTGTCTACTAGGGAATATGTTAACTTAGTCCTCTTTGTGAATCAGAAAAGGAAGATAATGTATTAAAAACTAGATTTATAGATTTCTTCTGCCTTGTGTCTGATGAGTTCTTAAAACAATCCAAACTCCACAAAGTTTACTGGAGGAGTTCCAATTTTAGCGCTGTGTGGTTAAAAATTTTGGTGTCCAGTAAAACCCCAGAATACATGACTGAAAAAAAGAAGCTTTCAATCAATTTCTCTTTTCTGTGGAAAAGTACCTGGGGCAGGAGAACATTACCTTGGTGGCAGAATCCACGGCAGAGCCTCTTCCCAGCAGCTCCTGCACCAGGCCCACATGGCCTTCCTTGGCAGCCAGATGGAGCGCATTGAGTCCATTCTGAGAGAAGAACAGCAAGGTCTTAGAAGCTCAGTAATGGACAGAGAGAGGGGGCTGAGCAGAGGGGACACACACTCCAATCTCTCTTCTATTCTTTTTCTTTCTGCATTAGCTCCAGTCCATCCAGTTCACACAGTGTTTTTGATTCAGAGGCAAAAAGATAAGTATTTATTAGAAACATTAATTTTTTTTTTTTGTACCAGGGATCAAACTCACGACCTCGAACTTGTCAGGCAGGCCCTTATGCCACTGAGCTAAGTCCCTGGCCCTAGATACATAAATTTGACAACGTCATTTCAATGAATTATTTTTCTTTAAAAAATATGTAAATACTTTTCTAATGAGAAGATACAGTGGACAATTCTGTATCTTTTATTGTACTGGCTAAAATTAAAATTTTGTCCCGTTTCTGAATTGTGCAGAGCTTTAAATAAATTGCACCTTTAACAATGGAAAAAGAATATCCTTCTAAAGTGATTAAAACAGTACAATTTTTAAGGTAATATACCCTTCAATGACAACACCATAATTAAAAATACATTTAGTGCTATGTCCCCGAGTAATCTATATAAACAAAAAGTTTAAATTTATACTCTCAGAGAGTACTATAATTCCCTTGAAAACTAGTCCCCACAGTACTGAGAAACCTCATTTAGCACACATTACCTAAAACGGTCTACAAATTCAATGTACATCCTATCAAAACAAAAACTTTTCTCCAGAGAAATACAAAAAACATCCCTAAAATTTATACAAAACCACAAAAGATCCAAAATAGCCAAAGCAATCTTTAAAAAACAAAGCTCAAGACATCACACTACCTGACTTCAAATAGATTACAGTTATAGTAACCAAAAGAGCTTAAAAACAGACACATACACATATGGAACACACTAAGGAGCCCAGAAACAATGACATATATAGCTAACTGTCAACAAAAGTGACAAAAACACACATTTAGAAAAGGCAGCCTTTTCAATAAGCAGTACCAACAGTACTAGATGGGTATGTGCAGAAAAATGAAACTAGACTCCTATCTTTCATTGCTTACAAAAGTCAACTAAAATAGATTAAAGACAAAAAGTGTAAAACTATTAGGAAAAAAGGGATGAAGTCCTATCATTCATTTGTGCTAACAGTGGTGAATCTGTAGGACATATGTTAAGTAAGATAGGTACAGAAATACAAATACCACATGTTCTCACTCATATGTGGATCTAAAGTTGACTAGATATAGGCAGGGAGCAGAAAAGTGGTTATTAGAGTGTGGGAAGGTTACGTAAGGGAGGAGGGGAGGTTGGTCAACTGCTGGGATGTTTTACTCAGGAGAAATAAGCTCCACTGCCCTTTTGCATGGTGTGGTGACCACATTAATCAACATGCATTGTATATTGTAAACAGAAGAGAGGATTTTGAGTTCTCACAACCAAGAAATAATAAATATAAGCTGAAGTGATGAATGTGGTAGTTACCCCAGTTAAACATTACACAATGTACACATGTATTAAAACATATGACATCCCATAAATATATACAACTATTATATGTCAATGAAATACAGCGAAAAGAATAAAACTATATCACCTAGCATAAAAGAAAAACTCATTTAAAATATTACTAAATATGATCTTTACATATATGAAGTGAGATAAAGTTTGAAAGTAGACCTATAAGCAGAATTCCATATAAATATAACTGCTATATGATAAATTTTGTATATGTGATCACCATGCATGTCATACTTAACAATTTTGATATGGAAATATTCGAGCTTTTATGTTTAACTGAAATAAAATACATTTTTTCCTCACAAAATGGTGTTTTGGCTACTTATCTGCATTTAATTTTGGATAACCTATGAGACTGTATTATCAGAACATGCATGCATGGTTTTTGTACATTTACTAAGTGCTATAAACAAGGAACTTTCCTCATTTATTATATTTCTAGAAAATCTAACAAATGAATAGTATAATAAAAACTTTAAGAAGATGGAATTTTATGAGCCCTGAGTTCAACTAGTATGTAAATGATATTAACTATGTTAACTATTTACAAATTGTTGGAAGCCATTGGAACTGGAAATTGAACACACATGCGGGGCTGCAGCATGGCTGGGACATGACTGGGACATGGCTGGGGCATGGCTGGGGCACGGCTGGGGCATGGCTGACCAGAGAACAATGAGACACCTCAAAGGGTGTCTTGGTTACTTTTTCCTTGTTGCTGAGACAAAACACCTGACACCCAAAATTAAGGAAGGAAAGGTTTATTTATCTTACAGTTTCTGGAGGTTTCAGTCCATAATCAGCTGGCTCCAAGGTGGGGTGGCATGGCACTGAGGCAACACTTCAAAGAAGCAGCCAAGCAAAAGCAGTCAGACTAAGACGGGGCAAGAGCAAGCCTCTTTTTCTCCCTTATATTGTACACAGGACACCCCCCCCCCTCCAGGGTGGGTGTAGCATTCACAAATCTCCTTGCCTTCCTTTGCACAGGATGAGGATGTTTACAAAGTAAGACCCCTGGCTCCCTGCTTAGTCTCTTAGTTAAACTTCTGATCTTTTCAAATTGACACAATCACCAGGTAACTGCTTGTGCTCTACACCCCAGGATGTAGAACTGCTGAGTTACTTAAGCTTCTAGGCTTCTCAAGTTGACACAATGTATAAACCATAACAAAGGGCAAGCAAAGGTCACAGCTGAGGACACACGGTTCCAATTAACTAAATAAAGACTG